>JAJJMC010022403.1:643274-692817 GCA_023531435.1 Papaver californicum
AAACAAAAAAAAAACTTTCTATTTCTGTCAAATTTTCCAAATTCTAAAAACTCTAATCCAATTTTTCCAAAAACAATCTCGGATCTCCCATCTCATATCGATCTACAAGGTAATTATTTATAATCCATCCCTTACTTCTAATAGCATTTTTGATTGATCTAAGTGTTTAAATTTTACTTTTTATGAATCAAATTCCTGAATTTTTACAAAAATCGTTCTATGTGGATCTATCGTATCCATCGATTCTGATATGATATTCATGAACATAAACAACACGCATCAGAATCGGTGGATACAGTACATCCACATCGAACGATTTCGTTTCGTATTCGTCGATAAAAATTCACTACACCAAAACGCTAATATCCGTGCAAAAAACGGCGTTACAAGTTTTATGCAACAATTATAAATATTGCTAAAATTAATTACAGCAATATTTATATAGCTGCTTAAATAGGAAATAATATATATCCGCCTAAATTTAAGCAACATTTGATTCCGTTGATAATCAAAAGTTGGATTACAAAAAAAAAATCCATTTTACAAATTCCGAGTGTTAAGAAAAAATATTCGATATTTAAATTTCGTATACCTGCCTATACAATTCTCACATACCACCCAATTTCGGTTTGTAATTTTACATACAACTAATATAATAAAAAAATGAAGAAAACTCATTGCATAACTAAGAGGAAAAAGTTGGAGACGTTCTTACACAACTATGATATTTGTAAGCATATCAAATAGCACTCAACATTTGTATCTCTACCCGTACAAATGCTTCTTAATAGATTGTCAATGAGTTTGGAATCACTCTCTGCTTAAAATTTATCATATAATGTGAACACTAAATTAACTATTGAATGAAAAACAACCTACATGATAACCTACATGACAACCAAGTAGTGAAATATCTACATCTTTCTTTTTTATATTAATAAAATATAATATTAGAAAAACAACCTAAATTAACTATTGACTCAACGAAGTAATGAAATATATACATCTTCCTTACATCATTAGATAGAGGCCACGTAATAGATGCTCAAAGAAATGAATGAAACTTTCACTGTACCTGGGTTCCTGAAGAGAACTAGTCCAATAATAAGTTGCGAAACCTGCATATCGAGAAAAATACCTCACTTTTATTAAGGCTGGCATACCAGTCAAGGAAAAAAAACAGTGAAATCTAAATTTTTGATAAAATGCAGAATTGTTGGATACAACAGATATATCCAACGATTCATTTATATTGACTTTTTTTTTTACTTTTCTCATATGGGATCGTTGGATACGATCTGCTGTATCCAACGATTCTACCTCTTTTTTTTTATTTTTCTAAGATGAGAATCGTTGGATATGAACCTGCTTATCTGCCATTTTATTTTTGTATTCCGCCTTAACAAATATCATATCCAGAAATGTTGGATAAGACAGATTGTATCCACAGATTCTGTTATTTCACTTTTTTTACTTTTCTCCGATGAGAATCGGTGGATAAAATCTATCTTATCCAACGATTCTAGGTATGATTCATTCTTACTGTCTTCCTGTTTACTTTTGTGGTTAGAATCGGTGGATAAATATTATTTTATATTCATCGATTTTGTTGTGTTCATTTTTGGGTTTACTGTTTTTGTTGTTAATTGAATTAGTACTTGTTGATTTTTGTTTCTCTTTAACCATACGTATCTTTTTTCTTCAATTTATTCTTCGTAGACATGGTGAACGACAGCAAGAGGAGTATAGATTATATACATGTCAATGACTGTGATGTGTATAGAAAGCCAAAACCACATATTGTGTGAAACCTACATAATTAAGTTTTGGAAGAGAGATAAAGTTGGAGCAAGTCCTGAAGCTACTTGGAGAGCTCGCTTTGGACGAACTTGACGAGGTCATTAGAGTTGCAACAATCAGAAGAGAAGCCATTTCTCCATGGAGGAAATTTACTCCAATGTTCTATCTAGATGTTCCCTCGAATGGTGGCACAACTGATGCTGGGCCAGATGATGTTGTTGCTAAAGTTAATAACTGAGAGGATGCTGAAAATTATTTAGTTTATGGATGTTTATTTATATCTAAAAAGTATTTTATGTTTCTTTTGAAGGACTTGTTATGTTTGGATTTTAATGAGTATAAGGTTTAATTGGTTTTTGAACTAAGGTCTTAATTACGTCTTATATGTTACTTTTCATTGCACATGGTCAAACTTCGGCTCAATATCTAGTTATTTTTTTGAAATATAGTCGTTGGATTTTTATGCATATAAATAGGATAACGCATTCTCCATCACACACTAATTCATTCAAATAAATCTATCTTCATCATTCGATGCTTCCTTCAAAAGAAAACCTACTATAATGGGTAACTCATCGTCATCAACTACCAAATCCATAGGTGCTATGGAAAAAGAGATATGTAAAAAAGCCGCTAAAAAATTAACGAGCGAATCAAACAAAAGGAAATAGATGCAGATGTTAAGAGAGAGATCAGCTGGGTTAAAAAAATTTACATCGTGTCACTGTATTAAAAACTTTTCTGGAATCTTGTTAGGTTGGGTCCTTTCATGCCCAAGTGGGAAGGTAAGTACAGGAAATCACCTCTAGATTTGGGGATGGGTATGATGCTTCTCGCACGATAACAACTAGAAAATTGTGCGACAAGTACAATAAGTTTTTATCTAGACACAAAGGGGACAGGTTTGCAACGCAAGATGATATACCAAATGGAGAAGCGAACCTTTTTCGTCATTTCGAAGCTGCATCTATAATGGAATCTCGTACCGAGAAATAAAGAAAGATTTATCTGTTTGTCGAACCTTAGTACTATGTTATCCAAGTATAAATATATTAGGTATAAGTATCACCTAATTTTAAATAAATATGTAATTTTAAGTTTTTATCTATGAATGAAAAAATGTCTTACTTTAGAAAGCTTATGGAGAGTGTCGAATAATTCAATTAACATTCATCGTAATTATGAAAATGGTTGTTCACTTTAGAAATCCTATAAAAACCATTGAGTTTATTCACTATAATCTTAAACGGGCAATCACACATCTTTTACTTACTCGTGTAGACCCTCGACGCCCTCTTCACATACGGTTTGTCTTTTGCTAGGTATCTTTCTTTCTTGCCACTTCTTTCATAAACAATTTCCAAACGATCACGCCTCGAACGACAGCCTAAGATTAATGCACATTTTATCTCCATGCCTTTATCCATAAACCATTCCTTTTTATCATCCTTATTTTCTCACACCAAATCGGTGTAGTAGTATACAGAAGTATCGGGCCCTATCTGAGACACGGGTTTAGGTTTGTCGTCGCCGACCATTTGAAAAATCTACATTATAAATCGAAAAATTAGGCCAACATAATCGGCGGATAAGTAACAACCTTACCCGATGATTTTTCACAATCGGTCTTTAAGTCTATACACATACACCAATTCTACCCAGTCATGCTGTTGGGAAAAATCCCTAAATGTTAGAATCGACGCATGTGAACTGACTCGTGTACCGATTCTAGCATTAAGAAAAACGTTGATTTTCTGGCCAATTTTCTACTAGAATTGATACATAGATCAACACACATCGACCGACTTTCACTTACCACTTCTCCCAAAACTGAACCAGATCGGCCGTTGTTCATGACCATATCCGCTGATTCTGGTTGTAATTTCTGAGAAAAGGTAGAATCGGTGGATACGACGTCATCGTAATCGCCGATTTTGGTAATACGTTGGTCATAAAATTGGTCAAAATTTGCAAAAAATAATAATCACTTTTTGGAGATCCTTAACATGTATACCTGACGGTTGGAAGCATTAAGATCTTTATTTTTCTAGGTTGAATCTTCATTTGCTTGATTAAAATATTTATCTATGCTTTAGCTTACACGATCTTGTTCGTCCAAAAAAAATCCCTCATAGGTAGGATCATAATCTGATGTACAATACGTAGATGCACCCCCTTCTTCTTTACCACTAAAATATACATTAACATAATCGAATTCATTGCTACCAAAAACCCAAAACCCTAGTTTTCCTCAACTTCTTCTCCTTCTTCTTCAAACATAAAAAAAAAACAAAAAAAAACTACTATAACTTTTACCATCTAACACTAACTATAATCCAATTTGAATCTCCAACTAATTTAACTACCATTTAAATTAATTAATACTAATTAAACATATTAGTCATTAACAAAAATAGTTGGATAAAAGGGTTTATTTTTTATTTTATAATAAACTTATTTTAATTTTTAGTGGTAGGCCTAAAAATAAAATGAGCATGTCTGAAATTAGATGCGATAGAGAAGTCAACTTTTCTGCTGACAGTCTGGCTAGCTATAGAGAAATCAACTTTTTTGACGCCAACCTGGCTAAACTGGGTCTTCCTAGAGGTGAAAAACAAATTTGTATGTATATGCCAAGTTTCTTGTCTAATCTTGAAATCCTAGATAAAAAATTTTTGTAACGCGAAGGCCTGGAATTATAAAGGTAATCACCGCTAATTATCTGTTTTGTATTCTTTTTTATTTTGTTCAGGTTTCTTAATAAAATTCGTATTTATAAAGCAAAAAAAAGAAAGAAAGTGGAAACCCATAAAACTCTAAAGAGTATAAATTATAACATAGGCGTTTTAAGCTTTGCTATTGAAACATCAAACATGAGTGTTGGGAGCAGCAATGAAACACCCATAGGATTGCACCCATTAATAAATACCCCTCTTGATTTAAAAATTAACCCACCTTCTAGAATTTTAATTTCCGTCTTAAAAGATCACGGAAATGCCCCTCTAATAAATATCGCAATCTTTACCAAAAGATACATATAATTCGAGTACTTTTCCTAACTCTCTCTAGTTTTTGTTTTTTTCTCACTCTAAATATCAGAATCGTTACCCTCATCACCACCTTTGCCACCACTACCGTATCAGATTTATTCCTCATCCACCACCATCATCACTGTAATGTTCCGACCTTTCAATGATATTATCTTTACTTAGTAATACGGTCATCCAGCAGTGTGGGATTTTTCAACAAGCACCGTTGCGATCATCTAGCAGCAGCTTCTTGGGAGGTCATCCATCTCTAGATTGCACCTGTCAGAGCATGCTAATTGCAGAGCTTTTTACCAACTCTGGAGCCAATTATGCTGAAAAGGTCTCGGTGTTAAGAAAGGATAAACCATCACCTATATTCCATTCGGCGAACCCTACTTGCCGAACCGAGATATTACAACCACAACAGAACTATTCTTCCATCACCATCCAATTGTTATATCCTAATCTTTGCCACCATCACCATTCACCACTTTTGTCACCACCATCATAACAGATTTAACCTTCTTCCTCCTCCTCCTCCTCCACCACCACCACCACCACCCTACTGGTGTATCCTAATCTTTACCACCATCACCACCACAATAGATTTATCCTTCCTGTACCACCTATGCCCTACTGTTGTATCCTAATCTTTTCCACCATCACAACTTTCGCCGTTACCACCACAACAACAAATATGTCCCTCCTCCACCACTACCACCACCCTAGTGTTGTATCCTAATATTTACCACTATCACCACCTCTACCACCACCATCAACATAACAAATCTATCCCTCAAGTACCACCACTATACTGTTATATTGTAATCTGTACCATCATCACCACCTCCTCTACCACCAAGTTGGCCCAGATTAGGATGCCAACAAGCTCAAGTTGACTTCAAAAGTAAAATCAAAAAGCCCAAGTTGACACCAAAACTGAAGTCCAGGAACATGTTGGCTTCAAATTATGATGTCAACAAAGTAAAGTTGACTATAAAAGTAGAGTCAAGAAGCCCAAGTTGACGCCAAAACTAAAGTCCAAAAACATATTAGCTTCAAATTAAGGTATCAAAAAGCTCAAGTTAACTCAAAAAATGGAGTTAATAAGCCGAAATTGACACAATGGCTCAATATTATGGTGTGAATAAGATCAAGTTGACTCCAGTAGTGGAGTCAAGATACCCAATTGACATCAAAATGGTGTCCAGGAACATGTTGGCTCCAGATTATGGAGTCAAAAAAATCAAGTTGACTCTAGAAGTGGAGTCAACTAGCAATAAGTTGTCTCCATCAATTTTGATTTAATCAATAAGTGAGTTACTCTAAATCGATCATAATCGAAAAATACGAAGAAAAAAAACGAAACCTAAATATCTGAATATAAAATACTTAGTTTATGATTTGATTTTTAATTTCAAATTTATACATGAATAAGAAAAAGATGGTTAGTATAAAAAAAAGTTGTATTTCGAACAACTAAATCATAACATTAGATTATGTTTCTAATCTTAGTTTTTAATTTGATTTCAGATGTTCTTCAAAAAATGATCGTTTGATTTTTGAGATGTAGATAAGAGAAAGAAATATTTTTAGATCTCAATTGTTTCCTTTTTTTATAAGAAAATTCTAGAGATATCAATTATAAGATAAGGGTAATTTCGGTATAAAAAATATTTTTTTTTAAAAACCGGTCAACTTAAATATACCCTTTGTGGGTAATTGTCTAAAGTTTACTAAAGTGAGGGGTATTTGTGTTAGAGCATTGCTCGGTTGAACCTACAAGTATTGGTATCTCGATCTTATTGTCAATTCTAGATGACCAAAACTATTTCTTGATTTATCATCTACTAAAGTCAGTCTCGGACTAGGAAGAGAATTAGGTAATGGTATCAGAAATCACCGAATACCCTTGAGATTGAAAACCAAAGACCACACAAAGTCATCACCGAAAACTTCAACAACAAAGGTATGTAAAGACTGATTTCATTTGTATTCTTATTTATTCTACCTTTCTATATATTCAAACAAAGTACTCACTAATTTGGAACAATACCTATGACCGTAAATATACACTTGTGTACACACCCGAGGAGACTTGAGTCTAAGAATTTAGTGATAATTACCACTGACCTTTAAAAGGGTCTTTATATTGTAGATAATAAAAATACTAATTCAACGAGCCAAGAACCAGTCAATTCCATCGTATGACGAAGAAGTTATGAGTGAAATACTAAAGATAAAAATCGTGGTTAAATGTTGATTTCGGGTTCATAAGAGAGAGAAAATTTTAAACTCAAATACAAGTTTGGTTATCTACTCTTCCACACGCAATCTATTGATATATTTTGTTAGTTTCTAAATTGTGTGATATTTTTCTTTCCTTCCTAAGTCAAGTTCTAATTAATCCTATTAAGATACAGTTACAACTTGAGTAAATACAAGTTGATCTCCCGCTATGGTGGCCAATTGTTTAAGGATGAAAAACAAATGTATTGTGAAAAGTACTTTCTTTAGGTTCGAGAATCAAGATCGTACAAGACGAGCCTAAACTAAGAAATGGTCGTTCACGTCTTGCTTCGGTCACAAAGGTGGAGATGATGAGTTGATCTTATGGGAGGGAAGAAGAAAAGGTGATAAATCATTGTGTGATGAAATCTGCACTGTATAGTAAAGGCTAGATTTATGATTGTAAATTATATTCCCTCCGTTTCAGGAAAATAGTTACTTTCTCTTTAAATTTTTGTTCCAACAAAAGAGTTACTTTCATTTTTAATATAACAAACTTTCAAAACTACCCTTGTTATTTTAAGAAATGTTATTATTCTCATTATAAGGATATATGTAGTATTAAACTTTTTGTTAGGGTAAATCTGGAAATAAATTATAAAAGTTATTCTCTCTCATCTTGCCTTAACAATTGTGCAAATAGGAAAAGTAACTCTTTTCCTGAAACGGAGGGAGTATTATCTTTATGTTGAGAGCTGAGATGTCTTTTTGATAGATGAAATCATCTATCAATAGTTGTAATGAACACGCTGATTTCTCATAAGTTGTGGAAGTTGTGAAGAGATGTAGAAGTGATGATCATGGAGGTTGTGGTAAAGCCATATCCGCTACTTTAGGAAGACAATACAATCACTAATTTTTCATCCTCTAAACTGCTCTTAACTGTACCACTACTTACTACCTTCTCATCATGGATGTGTTGCCACACCGTACATTGTTGTAAACTCTAATGACCCGACTTTATATCGATATTGTCCCCACTTAGCCATTGTAGTTATTCGGCAGTGTGGGGTTTCTAAAGGGCACCACTGCAGTCATCCAGCAACAGATTTACCAAAGGTCACCCATCCCTGGATTGCTCCCTTCCCGAGCACGGTTAGCTGCAGAGTTTTTTCCAACTCTTGAGCCAATTGTGCTGAAAAGCCTCGGTGTTAATTTGGGGTATATCATTACTTATATTCCATTCGAACAACTAATGCTGAATATTAGGTTTTACAATCTCACCTTTTTATATTAAAGTCGTCCCCGACTCCGGAATATTGAAGTCAGATCTTCGACGTTCATTGGCACTCATGAGACCAGTACCTGGCATACCTCGTCCAGCATACTCTCTCACCCTCGGCAGGTGACCCGTTATCGGATCTGATACCATTTTTAATGACCCGACCCTCCACTGATATTGTCCCCACTTAGCCACTGTGGTTATCTGACAGAGTGGGTTTTTCAACAGGCATCACTGCGGTTATCCAACAGTAGCTTTCCGGATGGTCACTCATCCATAGATTACTCCCACCCGAAGACGCTTAACTACAAAGACTTTTGCCAACCCCCTGGAGCCAACTGTGTTAGGAAAGAACAAACCAATACCAATATTTCATTCATTGAACCCATCTGCCTAATTAGGGTATTACAATATCACCACCTTTAATTGGAGCCTTCCTCGGCTCCGGAATATACAAGCCTAGATCTCCGATATTCCCTGGTACTCATGAGACCAGTACCTGGCATACCTCATCTACCGTACTCTCTCACCCTCGGCATATGAACTGTCGTCGGCTCTAATACCATTTGTAATGACCCGATCCTCCATCGATATTGTCCCCAGTTAATCATTACGGTCATCCGACAATATGAGTTTTCAATGGGCACCACTGCGGTGGTCTAGCAGCAGCTTCCCGGGAGGTCACCTATCACTGGATTAGTCCCTGCCCGAGCATGCTTAACTGTAGAGTTTTTTTTACCAACCCTGGAGCCAAATATGGTGAAAAGGCCTCGGAGTTAAGAAAGGATAAACCATTACCTATATTCTATTCGGAGAACCCTACCTGTCGAATCGGGTATTACGTAAACTTCCAAGACCAGTACCCTAATGAGACTCCCCCCATTTGATGTATTTGATATCTCGTAGAAAATAGTGAAGTCATGGACTACTCCTATTTCATCTAAGTCGTGATCATGACTTGTTGAGGCCAAGGATTTGTTGAGACCAAATACTCAATTCTATATTTAATTCGGTAGACTAATTAATTTAAGTCTAATGAAAATATTAAGTTTAATAATGGTTGTATTTAGGGTTAATTAGACTTTGGTACCTGGGTTTTGACCAGATTTAGTGTTTTTACTTACATTTGTCCAACGTTAGACTTTAGTACCTGGAATCACTGTTCACCCTGGATGTCAAAGTTAAAGTACTGACTTCCGTTTAGATTTTTTAAAATAAAATAAAATTAACGCCGTTAACGGCGCCGTTAACACGTGAGTGTTTTAAAACTCATATGCCTTCTTATACATCCTACGGCTATGATTCTTCAGATCTAACGGTCGGATTTTTAGAATTTCAAAAAAATGACCGTTGGCTGGTTGGAACAAAAGCACCTGTACATATCATACTTTCACCATAATCACCTGCAAATTCTCACATGTACATAAATATTCAGCAGTAGTTACATTGCCACACTTTGCATACATGTCTATGAGGGCATTCTTTACATGGATATCAGCTTCAAATCCAAATACAGCAAAACCAATCATGAATATCCCACATTAAATCAACTAATAAACCATCAACAAAGATAATCTGATTCCCTCGAAAATTTCATTGTAATTTCTTCACACGTATTACCTTCTTATTGTCAATACATACAGATAAAACTGGATATTTATAACCTGATTCATCTTCATTACCACATCTAATCAATATGTGATGTTCTATACCACTATGGTCATGTAAAGACAAGTTGATTTATCTGTATGTAAGGGAAAAACTTATTAACTAGTGCATGTTTTACTAAAACATTAAAGTATCTTCTCACTGGCATACTTGAGGTATTTCCCCATTTTTCTTTTCAATGCACTCGTCTAAGATTCCACGAATGACGCTCAAAAGTGATTGAGTTGGGGCATTCTGCAATGAAGACACTAAAAGAAATTAGGAACTCATTCAATAGCTCTCAAACATAAATGAAACTAAGAAACATATGAAACCTAATCACATGAAATAAGATGAGATATTTACATACAAACTATTTGATTTCATCATTTCAGATATTTTAGATTCGGTCTCTCATCTGTAGACCCCAAAGAACTATGATTTGGTGGAGAAAAATCCAGTGAACCATCAATTCTGCTCCTGATAAGCTCCAGCTCCTTCTTCCATTGTTTAAGGAACTTCTAATCGAAGATGAACGTGTGACTTTTCCAGGGATTAAACTAAATGTTTCCTTAACTGGCCAGAGACACTCCAAAACTGGTTTCATAGATCCCTGTATTTAGCCATGAGAACGAGAAAGAGCAGAGAATGAGATGCTTGAGTGTTAAAATTTTAGGCTAAGAGCAAAGAGGAATAAACAAATTCAGGAAAATGAAACTGTATCAGTTATCTGACTTCGTAATGTATGAACATATACTAACTTAAAACTGTAAGATAGATGAACAAGCTATGTATATTGAATGCACAAACAAACAAGGATTTTGACTGTCCATGGGGTACAAAAAGTTTAGTTCATAAAACAGCAGGAGTACCTGTTCTAGGTCACATGGTCGCCTTTCTCAAAATGTTGCATCACTTTGCGTTCTAAGATGTCCGGAAACATGCCAACCTGAGAAATACACAATTTGTCATGGAAATTCAGGTAGTAGCTTCATGTGTTGCACAATTTAGGTACCTCTTGTTTACCTTCTTCAAAAGATAGACATCAAGATTTGGAAGCTTAGATTCAGAAAATACACCCCTCCTATAAAGCTTTCTACCAGCCTCAGATGAAGCATCAAATAGCTCATTGTTACTGTTTGTAGGGTTGTTGGCATCTGCCTCAGCCAAGATTCTATGAATGTATTGATCAACCTGCACGTGAAGAACCAAAGAAACACATCATTCTAGTTTGTAGATTTTGTACCCAAGAAATTCCTGAAGATTCTGTAAAATGCCACAGTAAATCAATACTGATTTGAACATCTCTTTGGTTTATACTCACATTCTTGGCTAAAAGCCACACCCTGTACTTACGTACTTCTACATCTCTTCCACATGCATAATGTTCCCCGAATTGCAAGACCTTAACAGTGAACCTTGAAATCAAAAAGCCTAAAAATCAAAAAACCCCTAAACATGCAAATGAACCAAAGAATGATGAAAGAAATATCGAAAAAAGATTGAGTGAAAGAGTTTTACCATTTTTGCTGTAGAGATGGAGAAATACCTTACCAGAGAACCCTGTAAAAAAAAATCCCTAAAATCAAAACCCCCCATAAACATTCAGTTGTACCAAAAGAAGGATGAAAAGAAAAATCGAGAAAAAAGATTGAGCAAAAAATATGTCCTCAATCATTTGGTTAACAACACTCGATCAATAAAAAACAAAATCGCTCAAACATAAGACAAGAAATTAATATTTTAGGGTTTGAAAATGGCTTTACATCAACACCATCCCTAACGAAATTATCTTAATCTTCACTTGTAATATAAGATTCACTTATTTTCCTGTTAATGGCGATAAACCCTGAGTATCTCGAATTTGTTGAGGAAAAACAAAAAAAGAGTAAGAAAAATCAGAGAGATTGAGATTAGATATTGAGTATCGCATGATCTACTTATTCCACTTTCACTGCTTCTTTACTTTGTTGATTGAGAGAGACAGAAGGAGATGGAGAATGAATGAGGAGGGCGGCCATTGGGTAGTACTTTTTGATAGATGGAGGCGTAGAAGCAGATGATTAGGGTATGGTTTCTCTTTGAGTTAGGTTATAAAAGTTAGGTAGATCTTAACCGTTCATCTTTGAGATGGAATAAGATCTAATATAAACCGTAGATCTTAACCGTTAGGGACTTGGTTTTTCATTTTTAGCAAAGTTTTTTTTTTAGTAACTCAAATTTAATTGACATAAAAAAATGACACGTCATCATTTCATGGGTGAACAGTGATTCCAGGTACTAAACACTAACGTTGGACAAATGTAAGTAAAAACACTAAATCTGGTCAAAACCCAGGTACCAAAGTCTAATTAACCCTTGTATTTATATGTTTCAAGCTTTCAGCTTTGATGAATAAAATGTGAGTAATGAGCTTTGAGGAATGAGTTATAAGTAGTAAGTTAGGTAATCAATGATATGAATTACCGTTGTTGGTATTTTTAAGTAAACTCAGCCGAAAGAGTATTTCATTGAATATCTAGGGCTCAAGGCGTCAAGGAGGTAACTGAGACATTTAGAGATATACAAATGAGCAAGATCTAGAACTTGGAATTGCACCAAGGACAATAAGTACGATATAAGGCTAGTGTTAGTAAAAAAAGGGCTATTAGCCTTGCGCCAGCACCTCAAGAATGATGAGACATGGTAATTAGGCAAAATCATGCAGTAACGAGTGCTAATACTAGGCTAGTATCATGAGAATGGTTAGCGATGGCATTAGTGTTATGGTTGTTGTGGAGAGAACAACAACAGTGGTTAGAGCTCGTAAGAGATGGCGTTGACACTAGACCATCGCCATAGCAATAACAGTTGGCGCTAGCATGGGCTAGCGTTGTACGAGTTGGCGCTGGTGCTAAGACAACTTCGTAGGTGATAGGATTTTATAATACCCTATATAAAATAACCGCAATCGCACGGTGTCTACAATGCAGGCAACGACAAGTACGGGTCGAACCCACAGGGAGCGGGGACAATACTGCAATTAATATCTCAATAAACTAATCAGAAATAATATTTTTGGATTTTTAGAATTATGAATAAAATAATAAAACAAACTAAACTAATAAAATAAATCAAATTGGAGAAACAGTAACCAGGGTTTTCAGTAGCCACCACTATTTTTATTTAATTACTAAAGTGAAACATAACTCATGAATATTCATCTATTGTTCGTTCTATCGACATCACCTATTATATGTAATAGAGTCGCAAATATCACTGGGACGCCCTAAGCATGGCGCATCAAAAGCCCTAAGTTTCATGCATACACCATCTAATTGCGTTAGCGAGAAAATAATATGAAACTAATTAGGTTCACAGATAATATCTGGCTCTTCTAAGCATACCCCATCTAAAGATTTAACCAAAGCATGGAATATCAAATAAGTAGACAAACATATTTCCTATCCTATTAATTCTGCGCATAAGTTACTGTATTGTACAGAACCGGTGAAGCAACAACTAATTTTATATTTATATCAATAAACAAAATCATGGAATTAATCTTATTCAAATCATAATAGTCTGTATCAAATAAATCGATTTAATTGATCTTAAACTTTAAGTGGTTTCAACATTAAATCCTAGTTACAAATCAATTAGAACATGGAGTTGGGTTTCTCAAAACCCATAAAAATAATCAAGAAAGTTGAAAATAAAATAGAGATGTAAAGATTAAACCACAGTAAAACAATGGTGTTGTCTTCTTATTCTCCTGTGTACACAGCAACCACCAACCCACGCTTCTCTCTCCTATGCTTTTGATCAATTTCTATCAGTCTTCCCTTTCTCTAGCTATTCTCCTCTTTTTCTCTTTTATCTCACACCTCTCATGCGTCACTATCACTTCCCTTTTGTATCCTAAAAGAAAAACCTACTCTTGTCTACCTCCTTGTCTCACCTCTTTTCTCCTCAATCAGCCGTGTACTCCCTCTCTCCCTTAGCATCTCTCTACTCCAACCTATACACCTACTCCCACCTTCCCCCTCTCTTCTATCCTGTTCTCTAGCCTTTATTCTCTCTTTTTTTCTCCCTGATTTCTTCTCTCACGTCACACCCTTCTTTCTTCTGTACCTACTCTAGCTTCTCTCTCCCTTCTCACCACTTGCCCCTGCATCTTTCCCCTTATACGGTAGTTTCTCCCCCTCTCTCTCTAAAAACCTAACTTTTTGTTTTATACTCTTCCCCAAACACAAAGAAGTATGCCTTCTTTTTCTTGTCACTTTCTGTCAGGCTCCTCCACCGACTACTACTCTCCTTTGTTTCTTTCTTTTGTTCCACTCCAGCGCATTACACTAGTTGTGTTTAAAACAAATAAGCACATATCTTTCTGCCACCATGGCAACGGATACTAGTTGCTTAATTTAAAGTAGCCCACATCTTTAGTACATGTTCCAAAAATATAAAGTGCTCTTTCCATTTATTTGTAGTTGTTGCCCCTTTATTATAATTTCATACAGTGATAAGACGATTGAAATGATGTCCCACTGGTACGACCAACCACCTTAAACACTCAACATACAAAAGCTGCGTTCCTAAAAATTTAGGCGAGTCTCTGAACTGTTGTAACGAGTGCTTCAATATCTAGAGGAGGTACTTGGTAATTATGCCTAGTTCGCCATGTTTTATCAATTATTTTGTTTTCCGTAAACCACCTATTAAAACAATAAAAATAATACATTGGTACAAAATCAAGTACTAACAAATACAAATTAAAAGGTATACATGTATAAATTATGCCCGTATCAGTAGGGACGTTGCTGGGGCTAGCATGAGCTAGCGCCTGTTGATGGTGAGTTTTTAAAAAGGGAGAAAATTGTAATATTTCTTCTGCTCAGTCAAAAAAATATAAAATAAATATATATGTATTAATTTATTGACCCGGAATCAGAATTAAGGATATGTATATAGATGGTAAGTTTTTAACAAAGGGGTACATTGTAATATTGCGTCTTCTCAGCTGCAGAGATAAAATAAATATATATGTATAAATGTTTTGACCTGGAATCAGAAATATGGATACGTACTTCTATCTTATATTCCGCAAGAGAATTGAAAATGCGTATTTAGCTCATGGCTATTTTAATCTGGTAGATTTTTTATATATGTATGCGCCCGCAAAATTTCAGGGCTTTACTCGGGTAAACCCTCGTTATTTAATGTGCGTCCATGAAAACCATCTGCATTGATTAGAACACGCTGATTATGCATAATTATAAACATTCGGAGTGAGCCTCTATGGCATCCTTAAATGAAGACATCAATTATGTGCATACCATCTAAGCGCAGAGTCGTATTGAACATCACCTCAAGTCGCAAACTTCCACGACTGAATTCCTTGAATATGTTCTGTATGTACGACGAAAAGCCAAGTACGATGCCAACATTAAACCTCATGCGATTGAGAAGGCCTAAGAAGGCCATGATTAAGGCCACAACATCGTGCCAGCTCTATCAACGCATAAGCCACGGCCATGGCACTGATAAGTGCTAGTCCTAACAACATAGGCCATATCCATGAAACTGATAAGTGCTAGCGCTAACAACATATGCGATAGCCATGGCACTGACAAGTGCTAGCGCTAACGACGCATAGGCCACGACCATGGCACTAGCAAGTGCTAATGCTAGCAGGCCATAACCATGTCCCCAGCATCATCCCTCACTTGCGCTGCTAGCATCATCGTTAGCACCAGCCCACAATAATGCTAGCACCAATGCTAGCACCATCACATGGCCAGCACTAGAAGCCCCTATACTGCTAACGCCAACGCCATTCCTCGCGTACTCGTGTCAGCGCCATCACCTGCTAGTATTGCTACCAAATGTGATGGAAACACTTCGGTCATGCCCATGACACCTATGGTTGTTGCTAAGCACCACTTGCATATTGCAAACATACCACAAATATGCCACGACCATGTTGCATTGGCATAAACTTATTGGTAGTGCTATCTTACGACAAACTCTTAAATTACTCACGTGCTTTGAGTCCATGACTCCACTAACTCCTATGAGAAATCAAAACATGCAACATGAGGGGATTCTTCATGGGGTATTGGTCTGGTGGTTTATAGCAACATGCGGTATGGCAACACCCAATGATGGAAAGTTACAAGTAGTGGTGACAATTATAGCAGTTAAAGAGATGATTGAGTAATTGTTTGGAAGTTTCCAGAAACTTCATAAGCATAATGGGTGTGGCTATACCATTATCTCCACAATCTCAATCTCTCTATTGTTTTACTACCTCCACCACTTACGAAAAAAGCAGTGTTATCACTGACTACTATAAATAGGCTACTTAGACTCTTCAGAAAGACAGAACAAGTTTATCATTCTCACAAGCTCTTTCATTCTTCATAGTTCAATACCTTTACACACAATTCAATACCACTTCAATTTCTTCAGCTTTCTCTGCTTCCCTCCTCTAAGATCAACCCATATTTTCTCCTTGTGATCAAAGCAGGACAGAACGACTACTTTCGTGATTTAGGCTTGTCATGTACGATTTTGATCTTCAAACCTAAAGAAAGTACCACAACGGTGCATATTTTTTTTCATATGAGCAATTTTTAGGTACTAACATTTGTCGACAATAGTGGGAGATCAATCTCTCGGTCATGAATCCAATTCTTCAACCATATGAAAATCAATTCTTCAACCGTCTGAAAACAAAGTGGATCTTAGGTCTGGTTCATAGACTAACATCAATTCAGGTCCATCAATCAATCGTAATTCTAGTAACACCAATGGTGGTATGCCAGAAACCATTCCTCAAAGCACCACCAATAGCAACATCGACGCTCCTCTTTCAAGTTGTGCTACTAAAACACCATGGATAACCAAGCACTACCAAGTCTCTCAGATAAAAGAAAAGAAACCTTGGGTTAAATTCAAACAGACAGGGCTACCACTTAGAAGGAAATAGTCGCTCCTCTCAAGACTCGGATAGAGTAACCTCCTCTAGAGTAACACAAGTATCATATGGAGTAAGCCAAAAACACCTTCAAAGTTATTGTTGATGCTAACACATCTAGGCGCCCATGTCTAAAGAGATAAAGGATAAGTTCGTCTAGCCCCTGATCTGGTACCAGAAAACAGTCAACAACAAAATTTGAACACTAATGGAGTTCTGGAAAGGTTCCTACAAAAATCATGAAATGAAAAAAAGAAACCAACCAACGTTCCTGATGCTACCAACGTCAGCACATCCAGAATAAACATTCGATGCGATGACGAGATCCTCATTCAAAGAAAAAACCAAGGATCCAGCGACCAAACTTCGTCATTCATAAGGGTCTAGAGAGACCACTACCACTACCATTTTGTGGTCAGGAGTGTCTTTTACCACTTTATCAGCAACAACCATGTAGATTCAGATTACAACATGGTTCTGGGACGTCCGTGAATCCACAAAAACAAGAAAAGGCTTGACGTATCTCTGGAGAAGTCATCACCAAGGGACCTACCTATAGGCGCCAACAAGCCATCAAACCATAAAGATTTTTCACCTCCAGAACATCACCAAACAACGAATCTGGAGCTAAACAATTGCATGGAAGAGAGGTGATGTCGTACGCCTGTGGATTTCGCCTACGAGTAAGTCTTGTTCATCAACTCTCTTTACAACCAGTTTTCCCACGTCCTATCAACGCTTGGAGCCTTTACTCGAGTATCAATCTCACCCTTCCTTGACGGTGTGAATGGGAAGTTGTGCCTTTTTAAAAGTTTGTTGAATGAATATGGGTCGTCTTTACTAAGAATATTAAAACCAATAACGCAATCATCCTTAAGATGTGTCATCAACCTGAGATACCAGAACCCAACTCTTTCCAAATTATAGACACTAGTGCCTCTCCTGGAGAAAAGCCATACCTGATCATTAAAACTATATTAGGTGGATACTACAAACTCGTCAATACCGATAGGCCAACATAGGTAGTCGTAAATGGCAAGTGGATTAAATATATCAAGACTTAAGCACTCTACCGCCCCTGACAAAGCTATCAAGGCTTAAGCATCTCGCCACCCATAGCAGTATTTCCTTGTTTTGATGCAATATTTGTAATTCCTCCAAAATGTTTGCAATATCTTGCATTCGTACTTAGGATTTCAATTTATTAAACAAAGCATTATTTTCTCTCTAGAAAATCCTTTGCAAATTATTCAAAATCTACCTACTCAAAATCCCAAAATAAAACCACAGAAAAATCGGGTATCTCTGAAACACATAAACACCCTTAAAACCTACTACTTAGAGGATCTTTGAAGACTGATTCAACGTTATCATCATATGCTCTCTCCAACTGTGCAAGGGCTTGCAAGCCTTAACTCCCGGGATAGTCTTTCAACATCATTTCTAGCCTTGGTAACCTCTTTTAAGCCTTCAAGTTCTCTTGAATGGCTTTCGTATGACGATGAAGCCATCCAACACCAAGCTTATCCGTCTCAGCTTCCTCCAATAGTCGGATCCTGACAAACTTGAAGTCAAAGCTTGAATGACTTTCGTATGACGATGAAGCCATCCAACACCAAGCTTATCCGTCTCAGCTTCCTCCAATAGTCGGATCCTATCAAACTTGAAGTCAAAGTCAACTCCAACATTTATATACTCAATTGGTGCATTTTTCATCGCATTAGCATCATACGAAATGACACCACTTGGAGCATCATCTTCAGCAGTTGCATATGAAGAATTACGTGAACAACACTCTGGGACTGAAGGTTTACACGAGCTCCCCTCACTATCAAGAACCTCTCCAACACAGAAGAGACGATAATCTAAAGAGTTATAACCTTGACGAAATCCTCCACTCTACAAAGACACTATATCTTGACCTCTCCCCAACTACGTCGTCAAATATGGTATGTGCCTGCAACCCCTGAAGAGGCTGAGACGCATCCCAAGTCTACTCCAGAAAATACAACTTCAGTAACCAAAGAGAATTATGACAAGGGACTGCTCATCGCAGCCACCCCTTATGACAATCAAGGATTCAGAAGATAGCTCAAGAGACGCCTCTGGGAATGTATTCTTTGAAGACACCTGTAGCACCACATCGTCAACAGGACATATTTCATCTCATCCCTTCACCTTCGACGTCTCCAGAGGATTTCGCCTATATGAGCGTTCGAAGCATACCATCATCACATCCAGAAGGGTAAAACAAGCTTATGAGACAAAGGGTCAGGATAAGACAAAATTTTATTCAGTAAATGCTCTCGAAAACGTCCCAGGTGCGACTCCACAACCCAAACATTAACGAGGGTTCCAACTTCAATTCAAGTTCTTGCTCCAGCCTTAGTACGACAAAGACAATAACAACAATATGAGATATCAACCTTCCTAGCTTCCCTTGCATGATAAGACCCTAGAGGCATGAACTCATGGCAATACTATCAAATCATCTCTCGTCTAGTAGAAGGTCAAAATAGCTACACCTAGGGACTGAAGGCTTCTTCAGTTTTAGAGATTTAACGCAGTCACCTCATTCGACCAGAGTATTTGATCAACAAGGGTAGTATAAATAAGACCTCCCACTCGCATCTTCCTGACAAGGTAACACTTACATCTCATCTGGTCTACCTTCCCCTCTTCCACAACATAGCCTTGTCCCTTATAAGAGGATAGATGCTAGAATACCCCATCACAACGTCTAGGGAAATATGAACCCTATTACCACCAGAAGTAGGCACCTGGAGTAGATACGACATTATTCACCCATATATGTTACAACCAGTCAACACTATCTTTTTGCCTATTAAATGACAATGTATTGGTTGTTCCAAAGTTGGGGACTTGATATTGTTGGGAAGATCAATTCAAATAAGTACCACTAAGAGAAGCAAAACATCGTCAGCAGAGCATCTGTACGACAGTTCTCCACACAACTTGTAAGATTCCTCTCCTTACATGATCACGTCCATGATTGGGAATTT
Organism: Papaver californicum; assembly: GCA_023531435.1. Classification (NCBI taxonomy): domain Eukaryota; kingdom Viridiplantae; phylum Streptophyta; class Magnoliopsida; order Ranunculales; family Papaveraceae; genus Papaver; species Papaver californicum. The sequence goes on from JAJJMC010022403.1 coordinate 663,243, forward strand.
CGCCTTTGTTGTTGTTGTTGCTGATATCAACCACACTGGTCAACTATGGAAGACACACTGAATTCAGAATTCTCAAGGTGACGCCAGCAATTCCCTCATTCTTCAAGCAAGCCCTAACAGACAGTATCGGCGGTTATGATACTCATCTCAACTATCACGGTAACAAGACAGCCACAATAATTTCCAGTGCACAATGAACAATCAAAAGGCATGATCATTTCAGATTCGGGCTTCTACTCTCCACATCTGGAATATGGACCTACAAGAAGTTGTCAGGAAATCATCTTCTCCAGAAACATGGCTATGATGAGTCAACATCATAAACGAGCCAGAAGTGTTCTAAAATGTGTAAGAAACTCCAAACCATGAGGCCTTCACCGTTTTTTATGAGGTCGTCATCCATGAAGCCTTTCTGTAAGACCCGTATTTTTCGCATGAAGCTCACTCAAGGACGCGGCATGGCCTGGGATGAAGCTTCATCCTAAGCTTATAAAGCTTACTCATAGATGCGTCAGGGTGTGGATTTATCGACCTCATATTATAGTGCTTAAGCACTATTATGCTTGATACAAACTCGAGAATGCATCATGAGTCAAAAATGACCCTTACCCGGGAAAGGCACAAATGGCCTTGACGCGTAATCGAGAGAGCATCATAGTGATGAAGCACTATTGTGTCGTGATGCATACTTGAGGACGCATCGCTAGAAAGTGCAGTAGATGAATATCATCTACCCTCCTTATATCCACTTGTAGAAATGTGAATAAAACATATATAGGGAGAATTCGTTGGTTGGAAATCGATGAAGTGTACCCGAGGATACTTACCAAGCAAGCATTTTAATTACTGTGAAGTCTACCCAAGGACGCGTACTCGAGGAAGATTAACTGATCCGTGATGTGTACCCGAGTAATGAATGTCCCTTACCCTCCTTTTCCAAATATATAGAAATGCGATTAAGACATATATAGGGAGGGGGATTGGGTTGAATGTGCATGAGCGGTAATGCACATATATGCGAAGTGGCCTATATGTTGGTGCATACTTGATGCATAACCATTAATATGCTTGTAGCTTACATGATCAAGCTTGAATTATACGAAAGCATCATTCATCCATGTTGCATACTCGAGAATGCATTATGCATACTAAGTAGTGATAATTATGCACGAGCCAGTGTATACCTTGTGAAATTCTCTTTGCCTATATGGACTAGGCATTTAGCCTTGCTACATCAAGTTAGAAATTTTTAGACGGGGATTTTATATGCCTAAGCATATCCTATCGAAACGATTGGCCCTTTTCGATGTTGGCTTTTTCTTAATAGGCTTAAGTTATTTGTTCCTTTCAAAAAGACCCTTCAAATGAACTACTGTCATGCTTCATCCCTTCATGGTACGGGTTGGGTATGTAGGCATCCGAAATGCAATGCATTAAGGTGTAGCACCTTGTCGTTCATATCATCTAATTTAGAGGTGATTGCGATAATATGGTAAATCATATCATCTGGCTCGGCAATACCAAGTCAAGATATGATGGTTGCCGCACTCAATGAGGTATTTTCAATTCCACTCGATGGATTGTTTATAATTCCTATCAACGATATACGAAATGGAATGGCATGTGTCTGGATGTGGCACCCTTGGCAAGAGCAAGATCAGTGCAAGATCCAGTGGATGGTCAAAGTAGAGTTAAGATATTGGAAATTAGGCTTGAAAAATGGACTATGCGCTAGTCCAAGGTGTGAGTTAGTCCTGGACAATGATCGTAAGCGAGTGATGGGTGCCAAAGGCATCACCATTGGTTATTATGACCTTACACCCTTAGCAGAACAAGGGGTGAGTTGGAGCGGTATGGAAACTACGTTTCGAGTATCATGCTTATAAAGCATGCTTTGGAAGGCAAATCACCTTTTATTTTCCTGGTAAGCCACAAGGTACAAATCATCAGAGTGGTGATAGACACCTTTTAGTGTCTAAGTTGCACCTTAATTTCTAGTGAGTTAGTATTCGATTTTGTGTCTATTACGTGTTTTTATGCTTTTGTAGGTACATTAGAAGAATAAAGATTTGTGGAAAAATTAGCTCAAAAAGTGTTCAAAGCACCCGGGAAAATGGATCAAGGCACCCACACTTTGGATTGGGGCACCCTTGGATCGGGCTGAGCTGGATCGGGTCAACCCAGCGGGTCAACCAGGCGAGTCAACCCAGCGAGCTGGATCGGGCCGAGTCACCGAGTTGACTCATCGGGAATCAACTGTCCAGATTGGCAACTCAAATTCACGTGAGAAAACAAGGTTCTGTTGCTTCCAGATTGTTCCAAACACTAATAGTTATCTCACGCAAGTTATAAACAGCAAAATATCCCGTGAAATCAGCTTGAAAATCATGTATTTGGCCGGAATCATGATTCGATTAAGATTGGGATTTGTGGGCAGTTCTAGAGAGTTCTATTAGGCTTAGAACTCTCTCTAGGGTTTCTACTACCTATATAAACCAAGAGAAGCCAAGAAAATCAAACACGAAAGCCTAGAGAAGAATTTAGAAATTTCCGGTGAAGCTCCGTCGACGTCCGGTCAACTGCTACTGCACCGGCCGGCTGTTCTTCATCCATCACTGCCGGAGAAGAAGACTCAGTAACATTTATAACTGTTGCTGATTTGAATTTTCCTGTTTTCTATTGCTTCAAACCCTTTGTTGCTTAAAACTCTTCTGTAACAGCTGAACCCTCTCCTGTAACGCATATAAGCGTATCAAATCAGCTGTTACAGCGTTATTCACCTTTGTAATTGATATTTTGAGCAATGAAATCAACTTTTGAGCAAGTTTTCTTCACCATGGGCTAAGTCTAATTACTGGGATGATGGATAAGGTAATTTTCTCAATTTTATATGATATAATTATTTTCTAATAATTATTTATAATTCTTTTATTATTAGAATTGCATAGTTTTGAATTGTAAAAACGGTTTTCTTTCAACAGTTGTGCTTTTGCTTGATGGATTATGCTTAGTTAATTAATTTTGATAGTCCATGCTTGTGATTTACCTCTGTTTGTTAGCATAACAAAACCAATTTTGGCAATTATTTGTGCTTCAATTAATTTAAAAAGAATTATCTGATTAATCACATAGGTTGTTAGATTTACCTGATTCCTGATTCCTGGTCCTTTTAAAATTATTTAAAAATCATCCTTAGGTTATTTAGTCTTTTTCTTACTCCTGGAATTTTTTAGAATTAATTTAAATCACTATTTTCTAAAATCATTACCTTTACAAGTTCGAGTAACGAACTCTTTATTTACCACTTCTAAAATTACATCAATTTTTGGCGCCGCCGACGCTGACTTGTTTTTAGGCTTAGGGTTTTAGATTTATTTTTAGGTTTTTATTTTTAGTTTTATTATTTTACTTTGTTCTATTTTACGTTTCTTTTGGTATTTTTCCTTTTTACTACAGGTTCGATTTTGGATCGAAAAGAGATTACGCCCAAGTTTTGGAATTAAAGCTAAAGACTTGGAATTAAAAAAGGGAAAAGCTTAAAGAACGAAAAAAAGATCGAAGATTTTATTTTATTTTTCTTAATTAGATTTTTAGGTTTTTTTAATTAGTTTTAATTAATTTAGAAAATTGTATTAGGGTTTTAATTATTTTTGTAATTTTTCTTTTATTTTCGGACACTTTTGGACATTATTTTTGGACTTTGGACTTTTTATTATTTTTAAACCCTACGGAAGGGTAATTTTAAATATCAAACTGTGTGCAGGGACGGACGACAATTACGATATTGTCTCGGCCCCTCGGGTTCGCACACTATTAAAAAGGATATTAGTGGCCCGAGTCGACTTCAACGGTTCGTCGCCCGTCTAGAACGGGAGGTAAATTTCGACCAACCCACGAATCTCCTGTCAGTGGGTTTTCTGGACGCCTTTGTATGCATATATGTTGAGGACTGAATACAGAACTTAATTTCTGCATAGTAAAGGGCAAGGCCTGGCCATACAAGATAAGGTTTCGGATTTCATCACCGTCTCCTTCTTGCCCGCCTTAGGAAAACGAAACCTACGCGAACCTAAGCTTAAAATCTTGACTAGAAAGAGACCGATAAGGTAACGAGCTTATAGGAAAATCGGTTGGAAGGACTGTATTGGTTACCTTATTAGCCTAACTCAAAAAGCAGGAAGATTAGATTAAAGTTGATTAGAGCCGCCCTGTAACCCAGGGAAGCGTTGCCAAAGAGACAGGGGTATCAAAGCTCCATTGAGCTTCTCCTGTTTCTCTTCAACTTGATTTAACTCGGATCGCTCAGAGAGATTCGCTAAAATTGTAACCAGTTGCCTTCTGAAAGAATAGAAGCTGGTCTAGAGACAATCTAAGTGGAACCATCATGCTTGTTGTTTGCTAGATTTAGGTTTGATTTGGTTGAGTCAGGGCACGATTGTGTTTGATTGTTAGGATTTAATTTTTACATGCCAAGAACGCCCTTAAGGCGAACTTGGAATAGAGACCCTCAAGGTAGGTTAATCAGTGGAAGACTTGTAGTTCACCTTGACCTTGAGAATCCAACTGAGAGTGAACTAGTCACTCCCGAGACTGTGTCAGCAATGACATCTCTAAAGGATTTGTTGAATCCAACCCGGACCTCACGTCCATCTTGCATCAAGTTAGCCGCTACTGAAGCGAGCTACGAACTGAAACCAGGAATTATCCAGATGCTCCCATCATTCTTAGGAAAAGAAAACGAAAATCCCTATTTTCATGTTAGGGAATTCGAGGAAATATGTAGCACAATCAGAATTAGAGACTTGAATGACGAGTCTATTAAACTTAGATTGTTTCCCTTTTCCTTAAGAGATAAAGCCAAGTCATGGCTGTATAGCTTGGCCCCTCAGTCAATTGAAACCTATGCCCAACTTACTTCAGCGTTTATTCAGAAGTTCTTTCCTAGGAACAAAATTTCATATGTTAGGCAGAAAATATGCACGTTTTCCCAGCTAGAGGGAGAGTCTCTGTATGTGTATGTAGAAAGGTTCAATGACTTATTATCCCAATGCCCATACCACGGTATAGAGGAGTTAAGGCTAGTTCAAATCCTCTATGACGGTTTAGACTATACATCTATAACCTTGGTCGAGTCTTTGTCAACCGGAGGGTTCGACAGTAAGACTCCTGCTGAGGCGATGAAACTTCTGAGGGACATCTCCGAGAAGACCCAGCAGTGGGAGAGCAGTAGAGAGCCAAAAAGAACAATTCTTCTAGGAAGAGGAAATGTTAATAGGGTAGAAGGATCTTTCGATCCAAAGGCCCAAATAGAAGCCTTATCTAGAAGGCTAGAACTGGTCGAACTGAATCAAGCTAGTAGTTCAGAACCCAACCAATTCGAAGAGCAGGCTTTTTCTCTTTATAATAACACTAGATTTGATAACCAGAGAAAGTTCGACCCATATTCGGAATCTTATAACCCTGGCTGGAGAAACCACCCAAACCTTTCCTGGTCGAAAGGCCAGGATCAAGGTCAGTTTAGTAATGCTAAAGGTCCTCCAGGCTTCAGTTATAAGAATTCGGCTGGTCCAACTCATCCCAGCAATGACGAAAAGAATGAGCAGAGATTCCATACCTTAGAAAAAGCTATCTCTAGTTTACAAACCCAAGTCAGTGACATTGCTGTGGCTCTGAGAGAGCGAGAACTTGGTAGGTTCCCTAGTCAACCCGAACCAAATCCTAGAGGATCCAATGGAATGTTGACTGGTGAGAAATCATCCAGTCATGTGAATGCAATTAGTACCCTTAGGAATGGTAAGGTAGTGGATAACAAGGTAACTAGGCCTGATAGTGAACAAACTGTATTTCACCCTGACCCAATAGTTGAAGAGACTGATAAAGCCTCTGAAGAGCCTGAGGCAACCCCTCAGAGAACCGATTTCATGCCTAGAGCCCCATACCCAAGGTTGTTAGCACCTATTAGGAAGGAATCCAATTTTAATAAAATAATGGAAGTTTTTAAGAAAGTCACGATCAACCTTCCATTATTAGATGCAATTAGGCAGATTCCTGCTTATTCCAAGTTTCTTAAGGACATGTGTACGCGAAAGCGAAAACTTAGCGTACATAAGAAAGCTTTTCTAGCTAGTCATGTAAGTTCAATTATACATAGTAGTACGGCCCTTAAGTACAAAGACCCAGGTTCCCCAACCATAGCTTGCACAATAGGAAACTACCGGGTAGAAAGAGCCTTACTCGATTTAGGAGCCAGTGTGAACTTACTGCCGTACCATGTGTACCTTCAGCTAGGACTAGGCGAGTTGAAACCGACTCAGATGACTTTGCAGTTAGCTGATAGGTCTGTGAAAATTCCTCGTGGTGTCATAGAGGATGTTTTGATTGAAGTGGATAAATTTATTTATCCAGTGGACTTTGTTGTGCTTGATACCAGACCTGTGCCTGATCCAGAGAATCATATACCGGTTATACTAGGTCGCCCGTTCTTAGCAACATCTAATGCGATCATTAACTGTCGTAACGGTGTTATGAACTTGTCTTTTGGTAACATGACTATTGAGATGAATATCTTCAACAATAGTAATCAACCACCTGAGCTTGATGACCCCACCTTAGAAACCATCAACATGGTAGAGACCCCAGTTCAGGAGTCATTACCAAACACTTTGATAGAAGACCCGTTAGCAAAATGTCTAGCCCACTTTGGATTAGAGTTTGATGAGTTAGGCCCATCAGAGACCTTACCTGTGATTGTAACTCCAGATTTGGATAGTGACCAAGAGAATAGGCTAGTAACCATGCTTCAGGACAATCAGAAAGCCTTAAGAGGAACCGTAGCAGATATTAAGGGAATTAGCCCAACAATTTGTATGCACCAGATACATTCAGCAGAAGAATCCAAACCGTCTAGGGAGATGCAGCGTAGGCTCGACCCATTAGACGATCCATTAGAGAAATGCCTAGCCAACTATAGAATTGATGGCGATAATGATAGTATTATTAATGAAGTGAGCACTTTGTTATGTTCTGCACCACCAGATTGTAATTTAGAAGAAGCAATTGACTATTTTCGAGAATCTGACGATCCGGAAATGAGGGAAATTGTTATTAGTCTATCTAGAGACACTGAAAACTCTAAGTTTGGGGGTGACTATCATTCTCCATGTGCTATACCATTAACTCTTATGAAGGTCCCTATCTTGGGACCTGACATATGCATGTCTGCCATTGTACAAGATCATCTTCGAGCTAGACCCAATGATCCTCCTGTTCAGAAAAAAGTTCAGTTGCCAAAAACCCATCCTCTGGTCGATGTGGTTTACCTAGATAGGGATCAAAGTGTGTTCAGATTATTTATCTTTGTAGCTTGCTGTTGTTTCCTTCTATTGTGGATAACACTATTTGATTCAGATGATCCACAGTTGTTCCGATTATTGTTATATGATTTAAGGAGGTAACTTATGCTCATGCGACACGGTAATATCTTTCCCTAATTCCTTTTCGTGCAGTGTTTAGAAACATTGAGGACACTGTTTAATTTAAGTTTGGGGGTATTGGGAAACTTTTTAGGATTGATAAGATTTGGAATTTAGAAGCATGTGAACAATTCAGGGTGACACTAACCACTCTAGGTAGATGGAAACTTAACCATTTTGCTATAAGGATTGGTGTGCCCAGCTAGATGGTCTATTCATAAAGGAGACAGAGTTCAGGTGTTAGAAATAACATGATAGTTGTCACCACCATATCACGTTCTGTTTTATTATTTGCAATTTTGTGTTTCTCTGAGAGTATTGGTGGGTCCTAGCATCGACATGTTAATTAGCACTGGAATGACGTTTAGTGTGTTGAGATCATGCCCCACATGAATAATACGGTAGTGTTTTAGAATTATGTGTGTGGTCCCCCTGTCTCCGTCGCCTAAGCAAGCGTGGAATGCAGGATCCATGGGAACACACATGTATTAGGTGTCAGAAAAAAAAATCGAAAAAAAAAAAAGAAAAGAAAATTTTTTTTGAAAAAAGTTAGAAAAATATTGAGAAAAAAATAGTATTTGGTATCTTAAAGTTCTCCCTGTCTCCGTCGCCTAAGCAAGCGTGGAACGCAGGATCCATGGGAACTTGTAAATATTTTAGTTAGTAGTAACCGTTAAAAATAAATGGGGAGTATCTCGACACACTAGGTTTCATCTTGGTACTGACCTTCAGACAGATATGGGACACATCGTTCGCCTCGGTCAACATTTGCGATCTTCTACAGTCTCGTTCATCTTCTAAGTCTTTTCATGTGATGGGTGGTTAGACAATTGTCTGAGTAGAACTCTGTTGTCTTATATATGAATTTTAGTATGCTTGAGTTAACACTCGTGTACAGTGATTGGATCCATAAAGGGTAATGGTCCTTATAGCCGAATAGCTGAGTAGCCAACTAACTAGCTTGTTTAGTGTCTATCCTGAATCATTCACGTGTTGCTAAGATCTAGATCCAGGTTTTGTGGGTATACCTCTTGTAAACCCTCACGAGACAAAACTCGTCCACTAGGGACACCTAGGGGTTTAACGGCTTACTGCATATGCTAAATGTAGTCGCGATTCCTGCGAAAGTGAGTTAGGATTTTTACTTTATTTTTAGAGTAGTTTGCTCGAGGACTAACAAAAATAGTAAGTTTGGGGGTATTTGATAGACACCTTTTAGTGTCTAAATTGCACCTTAATTTCTAGTGAGTTAGTATTCGATTTTGTGTCTATTACGTGTTTTTATGCTTTTGTAGGTACATTAGAAGAATAAAGATTTGTGGAAAAATTAGCTCAAAAAGTGTTCAAAGCACCCGGGAAAATGGATCAAGGCACCCACACTTTGGATTGGGGTACCCTTGGATCGGGCTGAGCTGGATCGGGTCAACCCAGCGGGTCAACCAGGCGAGTCAACCCAGCGAGCTGGATCGGGCCGAGTCACCGAGTTGACTCATCGGGAATCAACTGTCCAGATTGGCAACTCAAATTCACGTGAGAAAACAAGGTTCTGTTGCTTCCAGATTGTTCCAAACACTAATAGTTATCTCAAGCAAGTTATAAACAGCAAAATATCCCGTGAAATCAGCTTGAAAATCATGTATTTGGCCGGAATCATGATTCGATTAAGATTGGGATTTGTGGGCAGTTCTAGAGAGTTCTATTAGGTTTAGAACTCTCTCTAGGGTTTCTACTACCTATATAAACCAAGAGAAGCCAAGAAAATCAAACACGAAAGCCTAGAGAAGAATTTAGAAATTTCCGGTGAAGCTCCGTCGACGCCCGGTCAACTGCTACTGCACCGGCCGACTGTTCTTCATCCATCACTGCCGGAGAAGAAGACTCAGTAACATTTATAACTGTTGCTGATTTGAATTTTCCTGTTGTCTATTGCTTCAAACCCTTTGTTGCTTAAAACTCTTCTGTAACAGCTGAACCCTCTCCTGTAACGCATATAAGCGTATCAAATCAGCTGTTACAGCGTTATTCACCTTTGTAATTGATATTTTGAGCAATGAAATCAACTTTTGAGCAAGTTTTCTTCACCATGGGCTAAGTCTAATTACTGGGATGATGGATAAGGTAATTTTCTCAATTTTATGTGATTTAATTATTTTCTAATAATTGTTTATAATTCTTTTATTATTAGAATTGCATAGTTTTGAATAGTAAAAACGGTTTTCTTTCAACAGTTGTGCTTTTGCTTGATGGATTATGCTTAGTTAATTAATTTTGATAGTCCATGCTTGTGATTTACCTCTGTTTGTTAGCATAACAAAACCAATTTTGGCAATTATTTGTGCTTCAATTAATTTAAAAAGAATTATCTGATTAATCACATAGGTTGTTAGATTTACCTGATTCCTGATTCCTGGTCCTTTTAAAATTATTTAAAAATCATCCTTAGGTTATTTAGTCTTTTTCTTACTCCTGGAATTTTCTAGAATTAATTTAAATCATTATTTTCTAAAATCATTACCTTTACAAGTTCGAGTAACGAACTCTTTATTTACCACTTCTAAAATTACATCAAGTGGCACGTCGGGCAGTCCTGGCATGCCAAGCGCACAGCGCCGGAAGGAGGAATTTTCCGAGAGGTGACACTTTCACAGGGGATCGCTTTCTATGAAGTCCTAACATCTAGTGGAGTCCTCACTTACATCACATCCTTTTGAATATCTCACGGTGCAAACATACTCACGGTGCCAGCGCCTACCACCACAAGCTCCTATATTCGTCGTCACTCCTATTATTGCACATGCATCTTATAAACTTGGAAATTGGCTATAATTGGTGGAGAAAGGGACAACGCGTCTTTCACAAAAAATATTCATCTATGTCTCTTCTACGACATACCAAAAGGGCGTGTAAATCGAATATACGGGCCGAGAGATATGGCTTTTACCGTAAAGTCTACGGAGTCTGAATATTTGCATGAGATTACAAATTAAAAATGTGCATGCATGGTTGACTGACTATACAAGATCCGAATCAGGTGATTCTTTTTGCATATGATAGCTTAATCTCTTATCTTCAAACATTAATGTTAAATGTCAGAAACGGACATCGTATGAATATTTTAAGGCTGCTAGAGCGAATGGTTCGCAAACTAGGGTTTCCCTTCGGGATTCAATAAAATCAGCCTCATAGAAACCTCATCCACCTACAGGTCCACATCTACTCGAAGAGACGTTCACCTCAGATTTTACGCCATCTCTTAAGATATTTCACAATATCAGAAAACTTAACCAACTTCATGTCATCATTGCTTCGCTGCTGCGACCCTTGTCGCCTCAACTTCTGATACTGTTGCTGCGAGTCTGGTTACTCAGTGCTCCTGTTAATACAAGATGGGGTCGACGCATCTTCAGTACTTCAAAATTTGATGCGCTCGAATCTACAATAAAAAAATATTAGATCCCACTGCTAGCCTTATCCACAACTTCAGTTTATCATCAACTCCTCATGATGCCTTCTACTATTTTCAGTATCGCTACCACGGGCTAAAACTTCAGGCTTCATCTATGGATGTACATCTCATGTCTATGTTGATGTCATCACTAGCACCTAGCACTGCATAATCAAATCTTAAACCTTGGAGTCTGTTGTTTGCACTAGTGGAGAATGGCCATTTTAGAACTGACTGGGCCTTTTATAAAAGAACCGACTTGGTCGGAACCCAGGCTGGCTCTGTTGGAGTCTGTTCTTTTACAAGTAAAAATGTGGAAAAAATAAAGTTTGGCGGTAATCCGACCTATTATGAACCCTTAAATTATAGTATATCCCCTCGTTCATCTAAGCCGCTCAATTAGAGTTATATCCTAGCCATCGATCGTTACCTATATAAACTTGAATAACTTTAACCCTTAAAAAATAATCTCGACACCATTTATCTTCTTCTCCACTCTCTCACAGTCACCGTCACCTTCGTCACTAGATTCACCACGAGCAACCACCACCATCTTCTTTTTCACTATCACAATTTGTGATTCACAACGATTACTTTCATTATTCCACTGAAACTGCAAGAAGAAGAAGATGAAACCCTTGTCTTATTAGTGATGAAGATCCACTCACATAGCGGTTTTTCCTCTCAAACCTCAAGTTTTCGCCCGATCTTACACTTAAAGATTTCCGCTGTGTTGGTTTAGGTTTTTTTTTTATATATAGTCTAAGTCAGAGTGTTTTGACTTGACTTAGTCTATCAGTTTTGACTATGTCTAGGTGTTAAGACATTGGTATAAATATCAATCATTAGTGTAAAAATAATTGTAATGAAAATCAAAATCATTAATATCATCTTCTCCAACATTTCTCTCTCTCTCTCTGATTTTAACAAAATTATCATGGTATCAGAGCTGAGTTCTTCATCTTGAATCAAAATCAGTGATTTTTTTTTTGAAAACATCATTTTGCTTCTCCAGATTCAATTCAAACAGATTCAAACATTCTTCAATATTTCTCAAATTTTTCTTAAATTTTCTCTTCTTAGATCTTTGATTCTTGTGAATCTGTTTTTACATTTTTCAACAACATTTTCTTCATCAACATATTTCTTAATCAACATTCTTTTGATCTAAAATTTTCCGAATCATTTAACATCAAATCATCAAACAATTTTTACATGCATGTTACTAGAAGCATGGCTAATCGATCAAATCCTTGGGGTACAAACTCAAATGCAACTGCTGCAGAACCATATTTCTCATCAAATTTCTCTCTTCCATTTACTAATATTTCAAATTTTATTTCGATTAAACTTGATTCAACAAATTATTTGTTATGGAAAGATCAGTTTGAATCAATTCTCATTTTAACAGATTTATTTGGTTATGTTAATGGTGAGATTCAAGAACCACCAACAGAAATACTAACAAATGGATTTCCAATGACAAATCCAAGATGGATTTATTGGCGTAAACTTGATAGACTTGTAGTTAGTTGTTTAAAAGCAACATTAACATCAACTGTCTCCAGTGATGTTCTAGGTCTCGCATCTGCCAGAGAGATTTGGTTGTTTCTTGAAACAACATTTAAGCAACAATTTGCTGCTAGAAGAGGTATGCTTCGTAACCAACTTCAGAATATTCGTAGGGGTACTCAATCAATTACTTCTTATCTGCATCAAATCAAAATGATTGCTGATTCTCTGTCTGCAATTGGAGAAAAGGTGAGTGAGGCTGATCTCACTATGCATATCTCGAATGGATTAGGTAGAGAATATGATAACTTTGTTGTCTCTGCATATAATAGAGAATCATCTTTTATATTCTTTGAACTTAAAGCTAGATTGTTAATTCATGAGCAATGGCTACATGATCAACATCAAGAAATGACAACAAAGTTTGATTCTCAAGAGTCAACAGCATTTTACTCTAGAAATGTTTCCTCTGGTGCAAAATTTGGATCTAGTTCAGGTTTCAATAATCATAGAAGATTCAAGAATTCAAGAAATACTTCAAGGTTTTATAGCAATGGTTCAACAACAGGATCTACTTCTGGTTCTGTGTCAATTTTTGGTTCTGGTGGCACTAGAAGAACACAAAATGACTATTCAACTGTGGAATGTCAAATATGCAGGAAAATGGGACACTATGCAAGTAGGTGTTTCTTTAGATATGCTCCTCCAAAGAATGTATGATCTACTGTTGTTGTTGCTAATGTTGCTGAGATGGATAATATTTTTTCATATTTTAATGTCACTGCCTCTGACACCAGTGAGCACTCAACACCAACAACTTGGTTGTATGACAGTGGAGCCTCTTCTCATATGACTGGTGATGCATCTTTGCTTCAACATCCTTCTTCTTATGCTGGCAAGGAGAAGGTTATGGTGGGAAATGGTAAGACATTGCCTATAACATTAACTGGAACTTCTTTTGTGCAAACACAACAAACTAGTTTTATGTTAAACATTGTGTTACTTGTTCCAGAACTCAAGCATAATCTATTGTCTGTTGCTAAGTTTATAAAGGACAATTGTTGCTATTTTGTGTTTCATCCATGTGGTTATGAGATAAGAAGCATGTTTGATAATACTTTGTTGGCTCATGGTGATATTGTTAATAATATGTACCCAATTCAGCATTTGTCTTATATTCCTTCACTAAATCTTTCTTCCTTTGTTTCCTCAACTGTGGATTCTGATACTTTTTGTGGCATGCTAGATTAGGCCATCCATCCTCACATATTTTGAATCAGTTACACAAACAGAAACAAATCCAGACAAATTTTTCTACTAAATCCTTTATCTGTCAATCATGTCAGTTAGCTAAGAGTAAAAGATTGTTATTCTCTTCTTCTACTACTCATGCAATTCAGCCATTACATCTAATTCACTGTGATGTATGGGGACCAGCACCTGTTCTATCTTTAGCTGGATTCAGATATTATATTTTTTTTGTAGATGATTTTAGCAGATTTCACTGGATTTATCCAATGGTTTTCAAAACAGATGCTCTATCCTGTTTTACACATTTTAAGAGTCTAACAGAAAATTTGTTTTCTACTAAAGTAAAGTTCTTTCAAGTGGATGGTGTTACTGAGCTTGTGAAGGGTCCATTTAAGCTTTTTCTTGACTCACATGGGATCTCAATTAGGATATTTTGTCCAAATACACCAGAACAGAATGGTTTAGATGAGAGAAAGCATAGGCACATTACTGAAATAGGTAACACTCTATTGTTTCATGCTTCTTGCCTAAAGGAATTCTGGTATGATGATTTTCAAACAACAATTTATCTTATCAATAGAACTCCTTCCAAAGTCTTAGCATATAGATCTCCTTATGAGGTTCTTTTTCACTCAATACCTGATTACAAATGGTTAAAAAAATTTGGCTCTACATGCTATCCATTCTTAGGAAATTCCTGAGTTGATAAGGTCTCTCCTAAGTCAGTTATGTATGTGTTTATTGGGTATAGTTCAATGCATAATGGTTACAAATGTTACAACCCAATTACCAAAAAGACTTATATTTCTAGGCATGTTGCCTTTGATGAATCCAAATTCTATTTCACCTCAGCTGTTTCTCCAGATTCTGTAGCTTCGTTCATCCATCTTCTGTTGTTGAAAAACTTTCATCTGCTTCTGACTGTATTCTTATACCTACTAGTACTGTTGTTACTAGATCAAAGATGGGAATTTCAAAACCCAAATTGTATCCTGATCATGTTGCTAATCTCAATATTAGGCATCCTATTCCTATTGCATTCACATCCTTATTAAAACCAACTACTGAGCCTAAAAGTTTTAAGAATACTTCTAAAATCCCATACTGGATATCTTCTATGAGGGAAGAGGTTGATGCATTAGTACATCAGGACACATGGGATTATGTTCTACCAGAGCCTAGGATGAACATATTGGGTTGTAAATGGGTTTATAAGGTGAAACTGAAGGCAGATGGTTCTGTTGACAGGTATAAGTCTAGGTTAGTTGCTCAAGGGTATACTCAACTGGAGGGAGTTGATTTTAAGGACACTTTTACCCACTAGTTAAGTTTTCTACTGTCAGAATTGTTCTTACAATTGTTTTGACTAAGCATTGGTTTGTTAAGCAATTGGATGTCTCCAATGCATTCTTGCATGGACATCTAGATGACATAGTATATATAGCACAACCACAGGGATTTATCCATCCTGATTTTCCTTCCCATGTATGCAAGTAAAAAAAAAGTCTCTATGGCCTGAAGCAAGCACCAAGAGCATGGTTTCAGACTTTTAGCTCTTTTCTGATGTCTTATGGTTTTCAGAAGTCTGTGTCAGATAACTCAATGTTTATCTATACACAAGGTCCTGACATGTTAGTTCTCTTATTATATGTTGGTGATATTTTGTTGACTGGTAGTTCTAATAGTCTGATAAATAATTTGATAAAAACCTTGTGGAATAGGTTTTCTATGAGAGAGTTAGGTACTCTAACTTATTTTTTGGGCATTGAGGCTACACAACCTACTTCTGACACTATGTTGCTTACTCAGAAGAAATACACTCTGGATCTTTTGTCTAAGGCTGCAATATTGAACTGCAAACCCTGCACAACACCTGTGGCTAAGGCTAACAGAGTCTCTATAACTGATGGGATTTTATTCAGTGATCCAACAGAATATAAGAACATAGTGGGTAGTTTGCAGTATCTGACTTTAACAAGACCAGATATCTGTTTTGTTGTTTCTTATGTCTCTCAGTTTATGCATGCTCCATTAGATACTCATATGCTTTTAGTTAAAAGAATCCTTAGATACCTGAAAGGAAGTTTGGGTACAGGTATTTGTATTAGATATGGTGATATGAAATGTTTAAAGGCATATACTGACTCTGACTGGGCTGGATGTCCTGATACCAGAAGATCAACTTCTGGTTATGTTGTTCTTTTGGGAAATTCTGTTATTGCTTGGTCATCTAAGAAGCAACCAATTGTCTCCAGATCTTCTGCTGAGGCAGAATACAAATGTTTGACAGTGGCTGCTGCTGAATTACAGTGGGTTTCATATGTTTTAAGGGAGTTAGGATTACAACTAGATGGTCATGTGCATCTTTTTTGTGATAACACTAGTGCTATTTCATTGGCATCTAATCCTGTTTTTTATGCAAGGTCCAAGCATATAGAGGTTCACTATCATGCTGTCAGAGAATTGGTGGAATCTGGCTTCCTCAAGTTACATCATGTTGCAAGTGAAAATCAATTGGCAGGTTTGTTCACTAAGGGATTATGTTTTCCTATCTTCTCCAAGTTTCTGTTGCTACTTCTTGGATATTCTTTCACCTCTTTTGTTGCTGATACATCAGTCAACTAAAAACTTCAAACTGTTTCAGTGTTTCTGTAGCTTCACCACTTCCTCAGTTTGAGGGGGTCTGTTATAGACTAAGTCAGAGTGTTTTGACTTGACTTAGTCTATCTGTTTTAACTATGTCTAGGTGTTAAGAACAACTGCAGTCATCGATCAAAACCTCGATCAAAGATTGAATTTGATCTTTGATCGCTCAATTTCTCTTACAGCCGTGCGATCAGATTTAGTATTTAATTGACGAAAACCACTGTTCAGGACTAAAAGTAATCGCTGATCGACGAGTAAAACTTATAGTCGAGCGAAGCACTACCGTCTCGCTTGTGAATAAACGACGGCCCATGATTTCGCTTAAAAACACGGGCGTTGTGCTGGGGTACCGTCTTGACTGGGCGAAGAGTTAGGGTACCGTCTCGACATGGGAGAAAAGCTAGGGTACCGTCTCGACATGGGCGAAGTACTGGGGTACCGTCTCGACTTGTGCGAAGTGCTGGGGTACTGTCTCGACTTGGGCGAAGTGTTGGAGTACCGTCTCGACTTGGGCGAAGTGCTGGGGTACCGTCACAATAGGGTACCGTCTCGAATTGGGCGGAAAGCTAGGGTACCGTCTCGACTTGGGAGAAAAGCTAGGATACCGTATCGACTTGGGCGAAGAGTTGGAATTTCGCTCCACATCAGGCGATACACTATCACACCGTCTGGAGCAAACGAGATAGCAGGAGTTCGTCCTTCTTCTCAAGCGTTGCGCTGGTACTTCGCCAAATATAAACGCGACCCCATCCTTTCGCTTGACTACTCATGGTTGTTCTTGCAGCGTATCAAAGATCAATTTTTTTGATTTTTAGTCTTTGATTTTGATCGCACCGCTGGAGTTGCCCTAAGGGCAACTGTAACGGTGCGACTACCCTATAGACTAAAAACCAAATTTTGTTTGTTCTTTGACTTAAAAGCCACAGCGGTAGAGGAGCAAATTTTACTCGCACGCTCTTCTTGGTAGCCGTATAATACAGGGCGTTCTCTTAGTGTGCCGAATATAACACGGATGGTTAGCTATTCTAACGCATGTTGTATTGTCGTTCACTTAGAAGAGCGCGGAACTATAATACGAGAGACGGCTTCATAGAAAATCGCAATAATTGTTGCGTCTAGTTGGGTGGCCGTATCACGAGATACGCTGTCGATGAAAGACGCTTATCTATGAAACGGCCACCCAGTTGACCGTTTTAATGTTTTGGCAGTCGCTCTAAGTGAGCGTATACAACTTGGCAGTGCACCTAAGTGACCGTATGGAATCACGGCCAGTTAGGAGACCGATTGTCCATGGAGCGGCTCACTAAGGAACCGTGCGACACAGGGGCGGCTTGGTAATTGACCGTCTGGTAGGGTTTCACTATTTATAGTTATGTTTGGGACGGCTATGCACAATGCGCATTTTCTTCTCTACTAAATTTACATAAGAACGGCGGCAATCAAAGAAGAAGTCGGTTAATCCCTTCCACCTCTCAATCAAAGGTAAAAGCTGTCCTTCGTTTCTTCCACACTGTCCTCTATCTTCTGTTTTATTCTTGTCGTTGCTATTGATTCTTGAGAATGAAAAATGATGAAGTTGATGAAACTGTGATTGCCGCCGTTCGAAACCCATTTATGAAATTGATGAAACTGTGATCTTATTTCGAAATGTTAAGATAATCTTTAACATTTTGTGCTTAAGAGGAAAAATCAGAGCTATTTATAAGATTAAGGCGGCTCCCTAAATAAATGTATACATCCCATACGGTTTCCAGGAAGACGTATATGGGTAGGAGTTCTTCTATCACACCGTATGTTTTGGACGGCATTCTATAGAAGCGCGGAAGTGTGAAGCGTCGAGCCAAAACACCGTGTAGTGAAGCGCTACTGTAATGTTTCGTATCTTCAAGGGGCGTTGTTGCAGCTAACCGTATTATGAGGCGTATACTTAGCTGAGCGTAGTACTAGACGCTTCTCTAGGGATACTTTTGATATAAATACGCTTCTCTAGCTGAACGTATTCGGCATACGCTATCTCACATGGCCGTGCGAGTATACTTAGAATTCGAAAAGAATTCACTCCGATACTGTAACAAATCTGGAGTAAAACGCAAATATGATCTCCCGTTGCGGCTGCAAACTGACGAGTAAAGAGAAAATTTTCTCTTCTCTCTTTACTCTACTCGCCCGTATCAGTTGCTCTAAGACATTGGTATAAATATCAATCATTAGTGTAAAAATAATTGTAATGAAAATCAAAATCATTAATATCATTTCTCCAACATTTCTTTCTCTCTCTTTTTAACAAAATTATCAATTTTGTCAATTTATTCAATTGTTTGATTTTAGGCTTATTACTTTTTTTCTTGTGCAGCTCCAACAATCAATGAAAATTGATCTTAAATTTATGTTGGATTTTGAGGAGTTTTCCACCAGTATCATGGTGGCACAATATAATTGCTGCCTTGGCGAGGTATTGAAATAGTTAGAACGAACGTGAAGATCTAGGTGATGTTGCTTTTCAGAGTTTTTTACATATGCTTATTATATGTTTTAATAGAATGTGTGTGTTTATTAAGTTTTTATGTTAACATGAATTTGTGTTTATGTTAGTCATTTAGGTTCATTGTCTAGGGTTTAATTCGGGTTGTTGATGGATTTTGTAATTCGGGTTGTTGTAAAACAAGGAATTAGGATTCATGTAAATTTAGGGTTCTTATTGAATTTGATGATTTAACATTCAGCTCAGATAATATTAAGGCAAGGGTTAGCTGTATTTTATACCAACTTCAGAACTATCAGATTTAATTGTGTGAATTGACAAATAGGGTTCTTCATGTTGAAATTTGGAGATTTTTCTTCCTTAATGTCAAATTCATGATAGATACTTGAATGGGTGTGCACATATTTACTCAAAAATCAATTTTGTAGTTATCTTGAATTGAATCTTTCATTGGTAATGAAATATATGGATGAGGATTGGGTTTGGTTATTAGATGTGTGTTGTATGAAATTCTATGACTGTTCATTTAGTGGTCGTGTATGCTGAGAGGATTACATTCAATAGATAGGATATTCACTTTACATCAATCCACCTTGCTTGAAGTAAATGACTTGTTTGCTGCTTTTGACGTAATCCTTTAGTTATGAGTTGGTGTAGTGCTTGTTGCTAGTAGATGTATGTAGAATTAATTTGCAAGTGGATTTCATAACACAATCTGATCAATGTTGTTGTTATTGTTGTTGCAGAGACACTCCGAGGCCTACCCAATTGATTAGATACCAATGGAACAGAGGGGTTGTCATAGTGAGATCTGAGCATGTACAGATTCAGGTCCCGACTCTCATAATTGGCGACCTTGAAGGCTACAAGTGGGGATTCAATCTTAAATTGTTGTAGTATGTTTTTGAAATGTAGGAAATGTCTTTTTACTTGCCATTCTTTTGATACTTCACACTTTATGTCTTTAGTAACTTTATGTGTGTATGTTCTTCGCTTAACATAGACCATGGCTTACTTATGCTGAATTGTTGATGCTTGTAGGTTTGGACTCAATGGTACTTATACTAATACAGATCTATGGGCTTCTAGAATATGCTGCTGGTAATGTAATCTCGTAATGGTACTAGTCTTTTTTTAATTTTTGATTTTTACTCGCCTTTTCTATATGTTTTTACTGATTAATACCAGGTTTGTTTGTATGTATAGACTTTGCAAAATAAATTGAGAAGGCAGAAAAAGATTACCAGTACACTAAGGAAAGAGATCAGGTAATCATAGATGATTTGATAATGTAACATTAGCTATATGTAATGCTTGCTCTTTCACGATGAGTAATATTTATTACTTGGGTGTGGTTGCTATTTATTATATTCTCTTTTCCTTTACATACTTTTGATCTGTTCAATTTGGGTGCAGGAAGACTCCAAACACGTTCTACTAGAATTTTTCGCTATTCATCCTGATTTAGAGTATTTATAAAGAACATCAGAGTTTCAAGAAAGACATGGTATGTGCTTAATCAGTTCACCATCTCTTTTGATTCACATGGAAGCAATCTTGTGTAGTAGTTTTCCACTCATAGTTCTGTCAATAATCTCATGGTGTTCATGGGATTTGCAGGTCGCAGATATGAGCAAGTGCCCCTACTTACAAGGCTGGTTATGAAGCAACAAGAAGATATACTTGTTTGAGCATTTTGGCAAGGATTTAAATCAAAGCAATATAGCTAGCTCTGCAGTTCTATGGTGAGTGTAGGTGTCCTCTCAATTTTATCATACAGAGAAGCTCCATTATATGTGCATAATGTTATTTGTTTGAAATTTATCACTAGAGCTTATTGGAATTTGTATAACTGACATCAGAAAATATTGAACAAGCGGACAGTTACTTTCATTTATTGGTTCTTACCTCCACTTGTATGTGTATTGCAGCTTGATGATGTAATTGATATTGTGATCCCAAGGGGTAGCTATGAACTTGTTTCTCAAATTAGATAACCAACAAAGATTCCAGTTCTTGGCCATGCTAGTAAGCTATTTCTTTGATTGTTGTTTTCAATTTGTTTATCCATTATTTGTAAACTGTTCCTCATTGCTTTCATCTATTTGAAAATTGTTCTTGTACAATTTGGTTCCTTGTGGATTAATTGCAGTCAGTTAAATGCATTTAGTGTACTAGGGTTCACTATTGCCTTTCAGATTGGCATGGACACTCCAACTTGACACTTGACAGGCTAGATTTTCATATCCGTATTTGTATTTGTTTTTGTTAGGACTTCAGGGTGGAGTTGTGCAAGTGTCTATTCAATTGTTATGTGTAGTTTGTGTATGAAGTTTGAGCAGGTTTTTCAGGGTTACTGGATAATTGAAGTTTACTTTTGTGTTCAGTCGCCTACTGCATGTGATTTAGTTGCAATTGTTAGTTCTATTTCTTGAATCTCATGTCTGAACTTTTAACAATAAGATCTGACTGCTTAGTTTATTTTTGTTTTCTTCGATATTGTCCTAGCTTCAGTGTCCTGCAGCTAAATGTGCATGGACACAGCCTTGTTTGTCAACTATTGGCTCTTGTTTTCTTAACATGTATGTATCAGTACAAGTTGAGTAGTGTGATGTTCTAATATTCGTCTTTTGCTATTGTAAGGTTTTGAAAATGCCCTTTTACAAGTTAAACCGAATAATGTCATTGTATGGGGACAACATTTCTGCTCATGTACAAGTTTCTGAAGGAATAAAGAAACTCAAAGATGTAGCAGTTGCATCACTTGCTTCACATCTGAGTGCATCTAGAGAGGTATGAGACTTGTCTCTCTCCATCTTGATTGCATCTGTTCTATCACAAGGTCCATTTTGACTGAAATGAGGATGGTGCAGTCAATATAGATGAGTTGGCAGACTTTCTTGGTACTCAACAAGAGAAGTAATGATCTTACTTTGTAGAAAAGTTAATCAACTTCTACTTATAATATCTCTTTATGTATTATCCCAGCGGACCTTAGCATTTTAAGGTATCCAGTGTGTTGTACATATAATGAATTCAAAATTTAATTGAATGGGAATGACTTTCGATTTAAGTAATCAAGTTGTATTTGAATGTAAGTTGAATGAGATTCAATTTCAATTTCTTGTGGTTCTTCTTATATTTATTCTAGCTTTGGATTTGAGCGGTTGTAGTTTGTTGTAATTGTAAAATGAATCCAGTTAACATAATGTTCTTTAATTTCAGTTTCAGATTTTATTTTTTTTGTAAATTGAATTTTAGAGTCAGCTGAATCACTTTTCATTTTTTATAAAATAAAATCAAAATATAGGTCGGGCTCTAACCGAGCTACTATATAACGAATAAAGTTTGTTCCAATTTTAAAAGGTAAGTGCAGATAGAATCCGACCTATTTGGAATAAAACGACAAAACTAAAACTGACTATGGGTCTGACGGAATCCGTTATTTTCACTCTTTTTTAGAACCAATTCAGTTTGTGCTTTCTTGACCATTCTCCACTAGTGTTGGCCACAAGAGAATCTAAGTCTGTGCCAAGCACATTACCTAGAGGAGATAAAACTAAGTAACCTTTCTAGAACTGAATTTTAAATTTTAAATATTTTTTGTCTAATTATCACCATCTAGTGCTTACCACAAAATACATCATCGTTTCGCGCTAAGCAGAGGACTTAATATTGATGATGATTTTTTGATAAGGGAGAAAATTGTAATATCGCCTCTGCCCAGCTATAAAGACATAAAATAAATATATATGTATAAACGCCTGACCCAAAATTTGAATTATGGATAAGTATGTAGATGGTGAGTTTTTTGACTAAGGAGAAAATAAATATATATGTATAATTGTTATGACCCGGGATCAGAATTATGGATATGTACTTCAATCTTATATTTCGCAAGAAAATTGAGAATGCGTTATTCATCTCATGGCTACATTAATCCGGTAGCTCTTTTATATAAGTATGCACCGGCAAAATTTCAGGGCTTTACTCGGGTAAACCCTCGTTATTCATGTGCGTCCATGCAAACCATCTGCATTAATTAGAACACGCTAATTATGCAAAATTATAAACATTCGGAGTGAGCCTTTATGCCATCCTTGAATAAAGAAATCAATTAGATGTATAACACCTAAAAGCAGAGTGGTATTGAACATCGTTTTAAGTCGTAAACTTCCACGGCAGAATTCCTTGAATATGTTCTTTATATACCACGAAAAGCGAAGTACGATGCCAACACTAAGCCTCATGCGATTGAGAAGACCTAAGCAGGCCATGATTAAGGTCACACCACCGTGCCAACGTTATCAGCGCATAAGCCATGGCCATGGCACTGATAAGTGCTACCGCTAACGACATAGGCCATGGCATTGATAAGTGCTAGCGCTAACAAAATAGGCTATAGCCATGGCACTGACAAGTGCTAGCGCAAACGATGCATAGGCCACGGCCAAGGCACTGGCAAGTGCCAATGCTAGCAGGCCATAGCCATGTCCCCAGCGTCATCCCTCACCTGCTGCTAGCATCAGCGCTCGCGCCAACGCCACAATGCTGCTAGCACTAGCGCTAGCACCATCACACGGCCAACACTAGCATCCCCTACCGTGCTAGCGCTATCCCTCACCTGCTCGTACCAGAGCCATCACCTGCTAATGCTGCTACCAAATGTGCTGGCAACACTTCGGTCATGCCAATAGCACATACGGTTGTTGCTAAGCACAACTTGTATATTGCGAACATGCCACAAATATTCCACGACCATGTTGCGTTGGCTTAAACTTATTGGTAGTATATATTATCTCACAACAAACTCCCAAATTACTCACGTGCTTTCAGTCCATGACTCCATTAACTCCTACGAGAAATCAAAACATACTACATAGAGGGGGATTCTTCATAGAGTGTTGGTTTGGTGGTTTATAGCAACATGCGGTGTGGCAACACCCTATGATAGAAAGTTACAAGTAGTGGTGACGGTTATAGCAGTTAAAGAGATGATCGAGTAATGGTTTAGAATTTTCCAGAAACTTCCCGATCATAATGGGCGTGGCTATACCACTATCTCCATCTCTCCATTCTTTCACTACCTCCACTACTTACGAAGAAAGCAGCTTGTATCCCTGACTACTATAAATAGACTGCTTAGCCTATTCAGAAAGACAAAACAAACTTATCATTCTCACAAGCTCTGTTATTCTTCATAGTTCAACACCTTTACACACAATTTAATATCACTACAATTTCTTGAACTTTCTCTGCTTCCCTCCCCTAATATCAACCCATCTTCTTTGCTTATGACCAAAGCAGGACGCAATGACTATTTTCGTGGTTTAGGCTTGTCCTGTACGATTTTGATCTCCGAACCTAAAGAAAGTACCACAACGGTGCATTTGTTTTTCCTATGAGCAATTTTTAGGTACTAACAGCGTAGCTTGCTGCTAGGATGTTATGTTGGCGCTAGGCCAGCGCCATACCAAGTTTATCACTTAGCCATTGTTGGGTTTCTGAGGGTGAATATGCACTCATCTTTTGTGTTCACACGCTATTTTCATTGTGTATTCAGTAGTAGATTAATATTGTTCAAATAAGAATATGAATATCGACATATATACACAACAAGTTCAAAAAATTTAACAGTGGAAGTTTAACAACTTGAAACTAGTTCAATAATATATAAATATTTGTATATTTAGAGAGGCTATGCGGTCAATATAGAGTATCTATAGCTATGAGCAGAGTCTGTATTTTTAATTCACTTGTAGAATTTTAAACCTAGGCGTAAAACCTATATTTTTGATAGAAGGTTAGAAACATATGGGAAGTCCACCAAGTAGTTGAAAACTCCAGCTCCAACTACAAAATGAAAAACACAGGAATTTAGAAATAAATAAAGCTGGAAATGTAAAAGAAACGTAATGCCTAAGCAATAAAAAGAGGATGCACACCTAAATATTAGCACCATGAATGAAATACTTTGAGGTGGGAATTCTTGCTAATTCAGCAAGGTAATCACTCGATTTATCTTGATGTTTCCTCCTCTTGCGCCCTATCAACTTCACAATCATGGTTGATGACTTTAATCTTCTCCTTGGGAGATTGATTTTTTTTTTATTAACTTTAATTAGGTCAGTTTTAATAGCTTCAAATTCACATTTTAGAAACTGACCATCATCTAACATAGGTTCAGCTTTAGAGGATTCAGCTTCAGTTATTTGAGAGATTCTATAAGAGATTTGCTTCTAGTCTCAAGGACCAGAATTTGATCGTCTTTCTCAGACTGATCTTTCTTTTGCTTCTCGCAAAGAGACTTAGAAAATTGAAGTTACGGCTTGAACTCTGCACAACCATCATGCTAAGCTTTGAGTTTGAAATAAAATTCCCTCATTCTATTCAGTTTATTCAATTGCTTGGTATACTCATTCTCAAAGAGCTCAATATTATTATAAATGCGAAAACAAGAACTGGAAAACTATCAAAAGAGTCAGTTTCATAAAACTAAAAACTTACCTTGATATAGTCACTGCCAAATCGACTCTTCGTATCGCCGATATCAAGGTTACTCATCTCAATAAGATCATTAATCCGAGGAAGATTTTCAAAAACCTCAAGCCCGAGCTTCTCATCACCACCTAGAGTGGTCAGGTTAAGTTAACCATTCCAAAAGTGATCTTGGTCAGCTTGAAGCAAAATAATTGATGTGTTGCATCTGAGAAGCCAAGCCATCATCTGCAGAAGTGGGAGATGACTTTCTCTTGCAAGTGTTCTTCGGATCAGTCTGAGTAGCATCGATTCCTTCCTCCTGGAATTAACTTGAGGAACACTAAAATTGGTTTTCGTAGCATCTGCCATGAATCCACCTTTCTCACCAACTTTCTCTGAAGACTAACAATCTTTACCCATAGAAGATCGAGTAGCATCAATGTCTTTATCTTTGTTATTTAATGGCCTTTTAAGAAGATCGACAACTTTTTCAACTCCAGCAACATTGGTTTTAACCTGAATTTTCTCTTTATCGGAACCCGCTTTAGAAGAAGGTTCAAAAATGGTCCTTGAAGCCTCAAAATTTGTTCATCATCACCATCTCATACAAGATTTATAACTGGACTACCAGATGGAGATGTGCCAGAACCTGAAAGCTGAGAAGAAACATGAGCTGCATTTTTGGCTTGCTTAGCATTTTTGGGTTTTTGAGACAAAACAACTTTTGAACTACTACCACACGGACCTTTGAGGTGCAAATATAAATTGGAACAATGACTGCAAATACATAAATCATCGATCATTAATACAAGTGCAAATCACAAGCTGAATAAAATATGTATTCAAAAGCTGAGAAGCAAAAAACTTAAAAAAAATTAGAAATATATCTCGGATTTAAACTAGCAAATAAGGGATATGTCCTGTAACGGTCGAAATTAAGGGCTATGTTTCAGCCGTCTATTTTTTCCGTTAAATACATATTTTTAAACAGTTATGCCCTCCACACATAAAACATTTAAATTGGAAATATATCGGGATTTATGAAGTTGATCATGATGGTGATTGATTGACGGAAGCGGGAGTTGATTTAACGAAAAAAATATGAAGTTGATCAAGAGCATAACTGTTTAAAAATATGTATTTAACGGAAAAAATGGACGGCTAAGACATATCCCTTAATTTCAACCGTCACAGGATATATCCTCAACTGATAATTCAAATCCGGAACATATTTCCAATTACCCCAAAAAATTACGAGAAATGGAACCAGCATGGAAGCACATCTATAATGTGAGATCATATGCCGAAGGCACTGTCCTGTATTCCCTGTTGTCGGAGATGGTAATGGGATTGATATCATTCCGAGAAAAGGTTTCAGCCTCATCTTCAACATATTTCTATAGACCTAAAGTAATTCCAAGGTCCTATCTCGCAATTAACATAACACAAGAACTATAATTTTTTATATTGTACCTCTGGTACAAATCTATAATCCTGATCTTCTTGTCTTCTCCAAATGAGTTATTGTGAGAAATAGCTTTGTCCATAAAATGATAGATTTAGAGTTCAATTGGCGAGGAGCACAATTGATTGATCTTAGAAATTCATGAGTAAGAGTTGGAATTGGAAGAATAAATTTCTCATTCGAAGGATCATCGATTAAAAAAATATCTAAATGTAGATAAAAGATTTAACATGGTTCGACACTGATGGCCTTTGTCCACGGATAAAATCTCGTAGAGTGAAATGTTATTAATCTCCAAGCTGATTGTACTGAGATATTTACAAATACATATAAAACTCTTATTTATAGAATAGACTTAAACCGAGAAAGATAATATTAAATATCTTTGACTATGTAATACATATCTAAAATACTAATTACATAATATTCTAGAATTATTTTTGAAGGATTAAGCCATGTTCAACACCATTAGCTATATCTACATCTCTCAGCAAAGAATCAGGTACATTGTTAGACAACCCAACAGAATACCGATCACTGGTTGGTGCTTTGCAATACATTACCTGGACACGTCCAGACATTTCTTTTGCTGTAAACTTGGTTTTTCAATTCATGCATGAGCACAGGACAACACATTTAGAGGCAGCAAAACGTATTCTTCGTTACTTAAAGGGTACACTCACTCATGGTCTTGTTTTCACCAAGGGAACTACTACTCTTACTGGATTCTCTGATGCAGATTAGGCTGGCTCAATTGATGATCGCCGATCCACTGGTGGGTATCGTATATATCTTGGTTCAAACCTTATATCCTGGTCTTCAAAGAAACAAACCACAGTATCTAGATCGAGTACAGAGGCAGAGTATCGGAAGTTGGCGCACACAGCAACTGAATTAGTTTGGTTATGTTACTTACTAAAGGATCTCCACTTTGGCATTACAGGAATTCCAAAAATAGGATGTGACAATATTAGTTCAATCAGTTTAGCATCTAATCTAGTCAAACATTCTCGCATGAAGCATGTTCAAATAGATTACCACTTTGTCCGAGAAATGGTACAGGATCGTATGCTCAACATATACTTTGTTCCCACATTGGACCAAATAGCAGATGTTTTTACCAAAAGTCTAAATGGAAAAACATTCATGCAACTCAGACACAAACTAAAGGTTCTTCCCAGCCTTCAGTTTGAGGAGGGATGATAACACGTGAAGAAACTGACACAATAACAGAATGACAGATGGTGAATGTACTCGTTGTTAGCTGGCGCAAGCATCCAGGTTGTACATTCACATGGGATTCACGTGGCTGTTCACATGGGATTCACGTGGCCATGAAAGCTATTGATGGAGTGACTAGTGTACTATCTCTGACAAGTATAAGAACCATTTTGTAAAGCTAAAAAGAATTAATTGAAATCATTTTTCTGATTCATTTTTCTCTGATAACAAAAGTTGTTCTTCATTAAATCTTGTTTCTCATCAAGAACAACAAAGACAATTATTGTTTAATGACTTAGAGAAAATTAATGTTAAAAAGGAGTGAAAATATTATACTTTTTATGAACACTAAAATCCAGTAATTGGAGAGTTCAGAGAGTAAATCTGGAGGAGATGTAGCAGTACTAAAGGCTATAAATGCGGATGCCAGCTAACAATTCTGTTGACATCTTGACATGCTTTCATAAAAAATGAAGCAATCTATTTTGGAGAAATTATATACATACGAACTATATTTTGAATGAAACCATATTAAGAAATAAAATCAATTTCAGAAATTGCATAATATCAAAAATGAAAAGATTTTGTGGTTTGCTGGGGAAATAGTAACGGGGTTACCCGTAAGAAAATAAATCCAAGGACACATTATTTTTGACTAATAGTAATCCTTCAGGTCCAATACTAGAAGTTTATTTGGATTAAAATGTTCCTTTAAAAATGATTAAAGAATACAAAATGTAATGAACCAAAATTAGGAGAAAACCTAAATATTGTATTAGTCTTTGATATGCAAGGAAACAATCTTTTTAAGAACAATCCTGCTTCAATTACAAAGATGGAAAGAATTTGGGTAGGTCTTAGGGGAGGGAAGCAAAGAAGGTTGAGAAAATATCAGTGTGATAGTGTTTGAAGAAGAAAATAGATTCTCTGAGAGGAATCGCTAATTCTGTAAGTTTTGTTTCTCCAGACTGAATATCTTATTTGTTCTCTGTCTTATTTCGTATAGATGAGAATCATCTATTTATAGTTCAGAGGAGACACACTGATTGCTTGTAAGTCATGGAAGTTAGGGAGATGTGGAAGAGTGATGATTATGGAGATCGTAGTGGGGTGGTGCCCGGAAAGTAGGGAAGACCTGTCTGACCACTACTCATCATCCTCTCAACAGCTCTGTAACCGTCCACTTCTTGTTACCTTCTTGTTCTTGGAGGTGGTACCACCACCCACGATGTCGTAGACCGCCAGACCAATACCCCAATGAGAATACCTCAATGAGAATCCCCCCATGGAAAGTTAGCGCTTTCAGCGCTAATGTGGCTAACTGGTGATAATGTGGTGCTAAGCCAAATAGATGGTGCTAACTTGGCACTAATATGAGAAAAGGCTAGAGTTAGCCTAGTTCAGAGGTTCAATGCGTCTTTCATGGCACTTTTTCTTGATTGTGACGCATCTGAGAGGAGTGGCGCATTATTTGTGGCTTATATTTAAGCAAAAGTGCTAAAGTAGTGATGTAATTTTAAAGTGGTAAATAAAGATTCGTTACTCATACTTGTGAGATTGATTTTAAATCTAATTTCTAAAACTAAAAGTATGAAAACTCA
>JAJJMC010022403.1:707817-798313 GCA_023531435.1 Papaver californicum
AATTAAAACATTTTAATTTGATTCTAAATCATTGCAAAAATATATTTCAAAACAACAATTGTATAACAAAAGTATGGAGCATCTAGGGACCTAAGCCGAGGCATGCACCATTTAACGGAATCACAATTGTTTAACAAAAAACTTTTAAATCAATTTTTAACCAAGGCAATTAATCATAAATAAATTGCATAAATTAATTAAATACTTACCACATAATTGTTGGAAAAGTAGCTTCCTCCATAGCCTCAAAGATGAAGTTTAGCTCCTCATTGTAATGGCAAAATCCTCAAAAATCATTTTTATAACTCAAAAATTGCTTACAATAAGAATAGAAATGCTCACAGACACCTTGATACGTTTATAAATGTTGCTGTGAACACCTCACACCGTTACAGAAGGTATTTCGAATGAATACGCATCAACAAACAATTTTCTGTTGCATTTTGAATTAAAGTACGGACTGTTGTAAATGAACGACACTTTGAGTGTGTAGTATGCTTCGTGTTCTTCCTTGGCAGCAGCAGAAATTTCTTCGTCTGTGTACGTTTTTCTTGGTTGTTCACTTCAATTATAAGCTTCCCAATCGTTTTCTCCCTCTCTGGACTGTCTAGCATCCTTTATTTATACTACCCATCACCAAATCATCCCAATTTTTCCTTTAATTCTCAATTGATTCATCGATCATGACTTTCCAAAAACTTGATTATTTTCTTTCCTGATTTCGATTCTTTCTCTTATTCTTGATCCTATTAAGAGAAGAAATTGATCTCTTTCTCTTTTTAATTCTTTCCCAAACAAGATGATTTCCTAAGTTAAGGAATTTCCAAACTCAAATCTTGTTTCCAAATCCAACTTAAGTTTCCTTTTTTTCACGATGTTCTTGAATAGGAAATTTTCCTTCCCGCCAACTTTTGACTTTTGAATTTTTGGGTGTGGTTGCCCTTAACCAAAGTGTGGGTGCCTTAATCCAAGTTGAGGGTGCCTTTAACAATTCTCCAAAAACACCTACAAAGAAATAAAAAACTATAAAAAATACAAAATCGAGTACTAACAAAATATATAATTGAGAATAAGACACAAAAAATGTGTCTATCAAGTATCATATTTGGGCTTGAATGAGAAATTTAAGAAGCATTCGTTGCGAATGGGGCGTTAAGCTATAATGTATTTCAGGGTTTAAGCATTAGTTATTCCCGAATTTAATAGATGTCACCAGAACATCGATGCGAACTCGAGACAAGTTCAAGGAATTCATCTGTGGAATTTTATGCGACTTGAGACTAGTTCGATATGTCATAAATATTGTGAGTATTGAGGAGGCTACGAGGCAGGTTTAGAATGTTTGTAGTTGTTCATAGAAAACTCAAGTTTGTTCTAAACTAGTGGGTAACCCATCTAGGAGCTTGAGACCTATTATCTAGAGATTATAGACTACATTGTTAGCATGGAATGCTTGTAGCCTTTTGCAGAGACTGTATCCTCAATTCGCTTGCGGAATATAAGGAGGAATACAGTATTTTATGTTTTAAGGCGAAGTCAGAAGTATGCGCACAAGTATGTGCAGATATTTATATGTTCCTGCAACTAGGCAGAAGGGCGATTTTATAATTTTAACCCTTGTCAAAAACTTACCATCTACAATGGCTCAAAAGTGCTTGAGAATAAAAAAAACAACAACAAAGAATAAAACAAGGCAACTGCAATGTTTATAAGCGTTCCAGACACTGTTCTCTCTGTTTCTAAAAGAATTGAAAACAACGACTGCTCTTAGGCGTTGTTGAATAAAGCATGCTTCAGTTCTGTATTAAATTTCAAATATGTTGCAGATACTATTCAAGTAACCGTTGCTAAAACCATTGAATACAAGAGTATAGAGCACGGTTTTTAACAACAGTTCCTATCTTTAGCAACAATTTTTTCAACCTTTTTGCAACTTTTTCTTCATCTTCTTGTTCTCACGAGCAGAATTTTTTTCTGAGTTTGATTTCTTGATTTCTGGCCTCTGCCAGCCTCCCCAAATTATCTTCCTCGATCACCTCTAGTTATGCTACACAAACCAAAATTTTCTCTTTAATTTCATATCTTCTTGGCAGATCGAATAATTCTGAGTAATTTGTTTCCTTTTATTTCGAGGATAAGATGTTGTTTCAAACTCGTGAATATTTCCTTTGTTTTTTAGATCAAATCAAACCACCGAGAGGCGAGAATATCTTTTCCTTTCTTTTTTTTTTTTCACGTGATTTCACTTAACCCATTTTCGGCGAGAGTTTAATATTTGAGATTCTTTTGATTCTGTTTTGATTTGGTTGATCTTAATCGAGTCCCACTCCTATAGAAAAGGCAAGACCATAATCTTGTCTTAAAATCTCAAAGGTCTCACAAAAAATTTGGGTTGATGTCTTCAAAAATCGAAAGGAAGGTTTTGCCGCAAAAAAAATTATTTGAATTCCAAAAGATGGGTGCCTTTATCAATTCCAGGGGTGCCTTTATAACTTTTAAAACAATTTCTTCCACAATTGTATATTCTTCAAAAATACCTACAAACACAATAAAAACATAATATAAGTACACAATTAAGTTCTAACAATACAAATTGGGAACAAATCAGACACATTAATGTGCAAGTGGTAAGAAATTCGTTCACTCGGACTTATTAAGATTGATTTTAGACCTAATTCTAATTCTAATCTAGCAAATATATACAAAAGATGGTAACAATATTACGAATTACTGGAACTCGGGATTTCACCATTAATCATATGCAGTGATAACTATTGATTTTTAACAATTCTAACCAATATTATTGACTCTGATTCTTTGCCAAAAGTAGATTTTTAAAATATTGATTGTAAATCCTAAGCATGGACCATCAAAACACTTAAGCTAAGCATGATCCATCAAATTTAATGACAATCAATTAAGAAAAATCATAAATCTATTAAAATCAATACAAATAGTCGAAAGAATCAAACATAGTTACAATTGAATTGTAAAAATTGGCTTCCTCCATTATCCCAATGTTGGGGTTTAGCTCATGATGTTCAAAACACTTTCAAAAGATTTATTCATGGCTCAAAAGTTTTTACAAGGAAGAAAAGAAAGAAAACAGATACGTTTATATTTGTTGCTAACATGGAATTAACACGGTTATCTGAAGCATTTTTATGTTGCTGAAGGTATTAAATATGAAATGAAACACCACATTTTTTTTCAGCTACAGTTCTACACTGTCGTCTATTCTTCTTCTTCTTCCTCCTCGATGAAGAAGTTGCAGCAATGGCAGAAAAAAATTCTGAGTTTTTTTCTTTGTGTTCTGGCCAAGCCAGCCCCCCCCCCCCCTATAATCTTCCTTTTAGGTCTTCTATTTATGATACAACACCAATGACTCCTCAAATCTTGCAAGAGATTCTTTGTAATCTCGGCAGTATCTCGGGAATAATTTTTTTATTATTTTCTCGATATGATTTTCTTCCTAAACGAAATCTCGGTGATGCTTGTTGTGGCCTGATTATCAAATATTCTTCCAATGATATAGAAATAGGATCCGTAAGATAGGAAAGAAATCTGATAATATGTTTTGCGAAAATGGTAATGTGATCCCGTGAGAATATATTTCATGAGAATTGTTGATTTTTCTAGCTTCCCAAACTCCTACAATTCCTTATAATTTGGCAAAAATATGTTTTTGTCTTAATTCCTAAAGTTCTCATCCAAACACGATGCCATCTCGATCAGAAAAGAAAATGAAAATTCCCGTCAAAATTGTTTTGAAATGGAGAAAAAGGTGGGTGCTCGTAACCAAGGAATATGTACCTTTATCCGAACTCCCGGATGCCTTTAACATTTCTTTGGGGTGCATTTATAACTTTTTAACCGATTTTTTCCACAATTGTTTATTCCACAAAAATACCTAAAAACATAACAAAATAATAATATTAGTAAATAAATTGAGTACTATAAATATAAAGAATTGAAACAAATCAGACATAAAAAATGTGTCTACCAGCATTGCTAACCCAAATGTATCTTTCCCGCTAAGCAAGTCTAAGCATTGTCTAAGCATGGCCAAGCGTCACAAACCCAAATGTATCTTTCCTGCTAAGCATGGCTAAACATGTCAAAGCATTGTCAAAGCATGGCTAAACATCGCTAACCCAAACGTATCTTTCTCGCTAAGCACTACTATTTTACTCTTGAACGACCGTTTTTCCCCCGGTGAATGAAATTATTATTTTACCCCTGAGTAACTGCTTTGCCGCAGAGTATGTAAAATTACTATTTTACCTTTGAGTGATCGTTTTGCATTTGGTGTGTAAAATTACTATTTTACCCATGAGTGACCGTTTTTCCCACGATGTGTAAATTACTATTTTATCCCTCAATAAAAAATACAGGTATCACAAATTCCATTTCTCTAGATATTGATTAAGACAAAAAATAAATCTAGCAAATGAACAAGGGCAAGAAATCGTGATGGATTTTTTGTTGTTGTTGAGAAAGAGTAATATGATAAACTCTGAAGGATATTAAATAAACAAACAAATAAATAAAACTTTAATGATCATTAATAGAGAAATACAAATTGTAATTGAAGATATGCGCAATCGAAAATTGATGAAAATGATAACAAACTATAGAAAGCGAAAGCGATTTGTGCGGATTTCCCCACTTTGATACCATGATAAAATATTAGTATCGAGGGATCATTGATTAAAGAGAAATCGAAACAGAGTGGTTCGACACTAATGTCATACGTCCATGGACGAAACCCCGTCGGGTGAGATATTATTGATCTCCAGAATTATTGTACTGGGATATTTACAATTACATATGAAACTCCTATTCATAGAGCAGACTTAAACCTAGGAAGATAATATTATATATCTCTGACTAGGTAATACATATCTAAAATACTAATTAGATAATATTCTAAAATTATCCGGTCTTTATTTTTGATTTGGTCTTTCACTTCACTTGCAAAAAATACGGTCATCTGATTTTCTATGTGTACAGTATCATTGTATATACACTCGTGATATTCCAATAATTTTATCTTTCGAAGAACCAAAAATTATTATTGTACGGGGATTTGAAAAATATAACCTTCAGATTCAATTCTGGAGAAAAAAGAACTTGAAGCTGATATATTGTAGATTGATTCCCTACCAAAGCCATTAAAATATTTTTGAAGAAATTGAAAATTGAATGAAAGCTTTCAGAAAGCTGATTCTGAAGCTCCGTGAAATTGGGCAAAAACTCATAAAAGCCATAAATCTCTGAAATTGTTCACCGACGAATAACTGCAGTACAAGTGTAAAGCCATAACCCACTATAAGCGGTTGCATCGCACGTGATTAGTGGGTAATGTTACACAAGCAAATAAGTAATTGTTAATCTTCTAAGAGGAAAGGTAAATAATACATGCACCCAAGAAAAGCGTGTAAATTAAGAAACATATTAAAATATCGTTAAATATTATGATTTTCGATGGAAAATCTCAACCACAAATTAAATGAGCCCGGAGAGTGATGAATGCATATCTTCTCTATAATTTGAATGTTATTTCATGCTAGGATTTGTTAGGCTTTTTATGAATTATTTTAACTATCTCTGTTTCAGGAAAAGAGTTACTATCACTTTTTTAAATTGATCTATTTTTAGGTTAAAAAGAGAAATTGATAGTAACATTTTTCCAGAAGCGGAGGGAGTATTATTTTTATTTTTTATCTTTTATTCGGTGGAATCATCCAAACGAAGTTAATTAACACTTAATTGTGCAAAGAAAAGAAGCACTACAAAGAAAGAAGAGCCAAATACCAGGTGGAACTTGTTAAAATCTAGGATTTTTTGTTATCATCTCGTAGAGAACGAAGAAATGAAGCAATCTGCGTTAGAATGAAGTCATTCCGACTTTGTATGAAGAAGTTATGAGCGAAACAAGAAATTAGGCTTGTCGGTTCCCCGGAACTGACAGTTCAACGAGCTTTTGAATAGAAATTACTAAAGGGGCCATCAATTTTTACTAAGGGATGACATTATTTTAATATTTATAAGAGCACCGGCTCTTCTACTATGGGGAGCTATTATCTTCAACATATTCCAATCGAGAAAACAAGTTGGGCTCTTCACGTGAATTAGGGTTTACTTTGACTAAGAGATAATGGGTTCGAATGGATGGAAGTTAAATATATCTAACTTCATGCCGACAAAGAACAACCATTAATGGCAATGATTATTGGTGAATGGTAATAACTGTAAATAATGATAATATCAATGAGATGGACGTGATGATGATTGGTTTTGCCGAGCCTGTGATGATATTGGGTTAGAGGATCGTGATTGATGGGATTAATGAGTTCATGAAACATAGAAGAATGGTGAGATGACAATCGGTTGGTTGAGTGGCTGGAAAAACATGGAACTATCTAGTTTCTTGGGGAGATATGGGTTAAAGCTAGGGTTGCACAAACCTGACCCAACCCGCCAACCCGACCCGTACCCGCCCAAAATTACCCGACCCGCAACCGGCCCGTCCGTGAACGGGTCGGGTGCGGGTGATTTTTTTTAAACCCGTCTTCTGGCGGGTCGGGTGCGGGTGATAGCTCCTCTCACCCGACCCGACCCGCCCACCCGCCATAAAAGAAACTATTCTTTCTTCTCCTGTTAGTCCCAAGTGTTTGCATACGAAAGCATATTCTTTCTTCTCCAACATCAATTTCTTCTCCACCTCCTTCTTCTTCATTATCATCAACCATTACTGACTCTTCAAAGCAACCCTTTGTAATTGGTAAGTTATATCATACTTTTAAACCATTTTAAACAAAACCCTAGTTTCAATTTTGTGTTTTTGGATGTTGGTTTTGATTTTTACTGATAATTTTGTGTGTGTGTGTGTGTGCTTTTTTCTTTTTTCATGTTTGGTTTGGGGATTTTTCTTCGATTAGGAGTTTCAGGAGGTACTGCTTCTGGAACATCAACTTCTTCAACATCAACTTCTTCTCCACCTCCTTCTTCTTCATTATCATCAATCATTACTGACTCTTCAAAGCAACCCTTTGTAATTGGTAAGTTATATCATACTTTTAAACCATTTTAAACAAAACCCTAGTTTCAATTTTGTGTTTTTGGATGTTGTTTTTGATTTTTACTGATAATTTTGTGTGTGTGTGCTTTTTTCTTTTTTCATGTTTGGTTTGGGGATTTTTCTTCGATTAGGAGTTTCAGGAGGTACTGCTTCTGGGAAAACTACAGTTTGTGATTTGATTATTCAACAACTTCATGATCATCGTGTTGTACTTGTTAATCATTTAGTTGTTAAATCATTTAGTAGTTTATGTGCAGATGCATTTGATACTGAACAACTACTTGAGTGTGTTGGCAAACTTAAATGTGGCCAATCTGTTCATGTACCAATATATGATTTTAAGAACCATCGTCGATGTTCTTATTGAATATGTTTGATTAATTTGGTTTTGATGTTTCTGAATCTCTGATTCAGATTTTTAATTGATTTTATGTCTGATGTGTTCATCAATGAAGGTGAAGCTGCACTTTTGATGTTTCTGATTCAGAAAAAGTAGAAAGTTTTTGACCCGCGGTCACCCGCACCCGACCCGCCGTAAAGTCGGGTCAGACCCGACTCGACCCGTCCTACCGCGGGTTGGGTGCGGGTGAAAAATCAAATACCCGCCAAATGGCGGGTCGGGTGCGGGTGAGGCCAAACCCGACCCGACCCACCCGATGTGCAGCCCTAGAACTTAAAGCGTCAACAATGGCTAGACTAAAAGATGGACCAAACGTATAAATGGTCTTTGGTCCGTCAAAAACATAGCACAACGGTACGAGTATAAATGGTATTTGGTCCGGATTTTACACTGTTCAAGACCAAGTTGGGATTTTTTCCGGACCAAACCAAGTATAGTCGGGAGGGCGTGTAGGTAACTGTATGGTGCAAGGCGTATGTGTAGGTAACCGTCTATCAACAAGCGTTCGTCTAGGATAACGCTTCAAAATACGGGCGTTAACCAAAACTCCGCCTGATGAAGCGTTCAACCAAGATTACGCCTGATGAAGCGTGCGTCTAGGATCACGCCCACTAACAGGCAGTAACCAAATCACCGCCCCATTTAAACGGTATGCTAGAGATCCGCCCGAGTGTGGGCAGCACCCTAAACGTCCGCCTAATATTCCCTCCTCTGAAGCATGTGGCTAGACGTACGCCCTGTTTTGGGGTGTTACTCTAGAGTAACGCCTGAGAGATATGTTACCGTTGAGATACTTACCGTTGTTTTTTACCGTTTTTTTACCCTTGCAAGGGCTATATTTTGACACCTATATATGGAATACTAATTCATTTTCATTTTACTAAACTCATTGCTATCTAATTTGTATTTTAAAGGAATTAAGTTCTTTTCATATAATTTCCTTCCAAATCGATTAGAATTATGGCACCAAAACCACGAGGTCCAAATTTTACTACATCTGAAGATGTAACGATGTGTAAAATTCATTTTTCAATATCTCAAGATTGAAGTATTGGTGCCGATCAATCAGAAGAAAGATTATGGTCTCGCATATTATATGGGATGAAAGAAGCCATACCTTCGATGTCACAGCGCACTTGGACCTCCATTCAGAAACGATTTCAGGGAATAAGTAAAGATGTGGCACTTTTTCCTGCAAAAGAGGCGGAAGTGGAACGTGAACACCATACTGGATGGGGCCCCGAAAATAAGGTAACTACCCATTTAATTTTGACGATTACATTATTGTTTTGAATTGTATATCCTCCACTAAATTAAATTAAAAAAAAACAGATTGCAGAAGTAAAGAGGCTTTTCAAGGAAGCTAATGGTGGCAAAAGTTTTAAGCATGAAAAATGCTACGCAATTATGTTAGATAATATAAAATATTCACGACGATCGACAGTTGTTTTAGATTCATCACAAGCTGAGGAAGATTCCGAAAGCGGTGAGGAAAACCAGGAAATACAGGAAACAAGCCTAGACAATTCCAGTGGATATGAAGACAAATGAGATATACCTAACACATATATCCGTCAAATGGGAACAAAAGAGGCAAAACGAAAGAAGAAAACAGGGAGAGAAAAATCGAGTGGCCAACAGGAAATGCTGGAAACTATTATTAAAGAGCAACAAAACTTCAACACCAAATATACAGAACAAACAAAAATGAAGATGGCGCAGAGAGAATCCGAGTTTACAGCAAAACTAGCTGAGTCTTTCGCAAAGTCAGGAGAAATTTTTTGTCTCGCTGGGTCGAAGTAATCGAGGAAAGTGGCCAGAGAAACTACAAAAGTTAAAAGAAATTAATTTCCGCGACAACCAAACTCATCAAGGCAAAACTAAAAAAAAATAATTTAGAAGAAACTTTCTTCCGCGGTAGCCATTTAGTCGATGGAAAGAATAAAAAGGTTTGTGTTGTTAGTTGGACGGAACTGACAGGCTCGTAAAGAACTTGGGCTAGGTTTCTCCAACTTACGCCAACCCATTCACCAATTTAAACTTTTCTTTACTTGGGTAAGCTTGGCCATGACCCATTTTAGGCTATTTTGGCTAGTTTGTAACGTATTTCGACTGGGATTCGAGCACGGGCAATTCTACAACTTGGGATACCTATTTAAGAGACTCTTCTAATTATTTTTGGGACATCTAGATATTCGTTTATCAATCCTTTGGGAAGAAGAACACAAAAGGAAAAGGATAGGGGTTTGGATCGTTTTCATCACCGTAACTACTTTTATATTTTATCATATGTATATCATGGTTTTCTATAATTCATAAGTAGCTAAAATTCTTATTGATTGAGGGTGAATTCTAAGTTCTAACATATGATTTAATTTAGTATAAAAATCTATTTTTATTTCTTCACATGATTATCGTTCGTTTATCTATAGAGAATGTTCACGCTTAATTGATAGATAGTTTCGGTGGCCAACTAAATTGATTTTTTAATTAATCTAATGCTAGTAACGAGTTAGGAGAAAAGTGTAGTAGTCAAATAAATTTTACACAAGTAGAGAGTACGAGACCTTGCAGAGGGATTATGTGGAACAACTGTGTGCATAAATAACACTAGCAAGTGGACCTTGGGCTAAGAGTTTAACTACTACGATTAATCTATAAATTCACATAATATAAAGCATTTCGACCAAATTACATCTACAATAAGATACTACTAGGTGGTTTATATGAATAGAATTTGGTAGTCGAGAACTTCTATATTCAATGATATAAGGAATTTCGAGGATAACACTGATCTAGTTGTTATTTTACGGTTGATAATAATCTGTGATTAATGAGGGATAAATGAAAATACAAATTTAATAGTTGTTTGGTAACGAATAAGGATTCCTTGATCATATTTCTCACTATCGCTTGTATTCTTATTATTTTTAATCGCTCTGTTAAATATATTTAACCTAAAACAAACCCCCTTTTGTGTCGTTTGACAACTGAAACACCTCGCTCCTCGTGGGAACAAATCTTATTTACTAATATATTATTCATTAGCATAGTAGAGTATATGTAAAATAATTTATGCACTTACGACACGCATCAGAGAGGCAGCAGAGCATATTGAAAATACCAATTAAAGTTGGTGAAAAACTAAAAGACATTTCAACTTGAGCTCGTGATAGTGATAAAATAACATTTATCAGTTTGTTTTTTCTTTGGGAAAAATGTACTAGTACCACAACACTAAAACTGAAGTGTTTGGTCAAATACTACAATTGAAATACCTTATTTATCTAATAAACCATATTAGGACATCTAAGCCTATCTAAAAGGTCAAGCTTTATAAAATAACGAAAATATGAAGCTAGGCTACAAAGTTTAAATAAAACTAATACTAGTTTGATTAAAACTAAGAGTAAATATATAGATGAAAAAATATAACATTTACTAGATGATAAGTGTTCAAAATATAAGAGCTACTATAAACCAGAATCTTGAGTACTCAGTAGCTAAGAGATGACTCAAAACTATGACCTAAATATTTAAAAGATGGAAAGCTTCCTAAAACTATGGGCGATAATCAATTTTTAGATATTGGCGGGAAACTGAGGGAGGTTTGGAGGGTCCCATCTTTGACAGAGTTTCTGCGAAAATTCAGTAGGAACACACCATCAGACGCTGAGGAAATAACACCTGAAATCTACACATGTGTAAATAGACAAAAAGCATCGTAATAAAACTAAGATTTAATATATCAGAACTGATACTTTACTGTTTTATCCCTCCTCAAATATTTCCACTTATTTCCTTATTATTTTTTCCCGAATAACTCTAGTTCCGACCTTAGTATGCGTGTTTTACGGATTTCCCGAACAATTCACGAATTATACAAATTTTGAATAGCAAACGCAGGCTCCACCGATTTCACAGGATTAGTTTTTTTTACAAAAGTTGGAAGCAGGGATTCAAACCGTGAACCTGTTATATCTTAATAGGACATTGATCCCCTGCACCAATTGTTTGTTGTTATACTAGATATATATTAAACATGTACTCATTTAAATAACAAATTATACTCCCAACCCAACCAAAATAATTTTTTTATTCGTTAATATACGGCGAATTTTGCAATACCGAACTCAAATTAGTAAAAGGAATTATACATGTACATATGAAGTTCTGAATTACTGCCGAATCTTGACCCAATTACCATATTTTTGGCCGAATTTGTATAATACTCGTATGTTTTCCGTCCCGAACTACTCTCAGTACCCGAATTGCTAACTAAGATTCTAGTAGATAATCAAGTAATCAAAGATTTCTGTGATACAATCTTGTGAAGATATGTAACTTGAAAATTATTTTTATCTACATTGTGTTTATGCTCATGGTTAAGAAAATTCAATACCATGATGAGACCTTCGGACGTGCCGGTTGGAGTTTATTTTTCTCGTAGTAATTTTGTGATCTTGAACTTATTATATAGTTACTGTAATCAGTCGTAAGGAATAAATGTGATAACATAATCAGTAAGGAAAAAATATCCATGCTTCAAAAAGAAAAAGGAAAAACAAATATTCTACACTGCAGAGCATGCCTTTCAGGAGAAACATCGACATCCTTATTGTATATATACAATTAAAGAAACTCCAGTGGGCATTAATGTCAAAAAGCCAAGCCAGGTGGATAACAAACTGGTTTTTGTGCAAGGGGAAACTGGCAAAGAGGCTGAAACTAAACCAAGCATCCCAAGTTGGGACGACAACGGTCACATTCCAATGTCTCTCAAAATGTTATAATTCCCACTCCTATAAATACAACCCTCATTCAACTTCTCTACTCACACCAAAATCAATCTTCTCTATAATTTTTTCTATATATTTTCTCCATAAAAAACTCATTTTATAATTCATATTCTGTTTCTCTATTTTTTTTTTCCTGAAACTACCATGTCTCAATCTAAAAATATTAGGCGAACAAGAAATTGAAAACCACCCAGGAATATGTATACTCAACCTCTATCAACTCAACAAGAAGATTCGGATGAAGAGGAAAATCTGAATTTACTTTCCAGTCAAGAATTATCCACGACTCAAGTTCATGTATCTTCAAGAACAGAGCAAGATGCCAAACGTCAAAAACCAAGAGCTGATTGGTATGAATTTAACACAGTTTATGCTCCTGGTGTTCAAATTATTGTCAATAGATTTCCTTGGAGGACTTTGTACCATATGAAGGTGAAGAAACATTCAACCAAATTCATTTATATGTTGTTGGAACGTTGGTGTTACACTATACACATGTTTCATTTTATAGACTCCGAAATAGGTATGTCATATATTTTGGTTTATAATTTTTACGCAATCAATACGATTCATATATTAAATTAATATTTTAATATTTTTACAGGAATAACACCATTAGATCTGTATTTCCTACTTGGGATACCTTGTGGTAAGGGAGATAATGTTTCGTTTGACCGGTAAAGTTGGTTGACAGAAGATCGATATAAAGAAGAACTTTCGTTGTACTTTAAAAGTAACCAACCACAAGGAACTTAGAAGTGTTGTATTTTTTAATGCCGGTTTAAAAGCATTTATAGCCAACAAATTATACGGTAATATT
Organism: Papaver californicum; assembly: GCA_023531435.1. Taxonomy (NCBI): domain Eukaryota; kingdom Viridiplantae; phylum Streptophyta; class Magnoliopsida; order Ranunculales; family Papaveraceae; genus Papaver; species Papaver californicum. Next base: position 720,921 of record JAJJMC010022403.1, read on the forward strand.
GATCCAGAAAATCCAGACCCTGGCTACGATACACAAATTTCCAAGGTTTTTATTTTATGGATAATTAGTATGTGTTGTTTCCCCAACTCATAAAGTTGTATAAAGTAGGATGGCTAGAGGCATTGCAATATATGGAAAAAGATGTCAGTTATGATTGGGGGGCCGTTATATTAGCCAAGATATACATTAGTCTCAATATCGCATGCTTGGGTGGGTCAAGCATCGAAGGTGTATGGGGAGTCGTTGAGGTAAATATAATAATAAATTATGTTGGATTTATATAAGTTTATAAATATTTATAGCAATTTAAACTAATCATATGTTGTTTATCAGATTTGGCAGTATACATATACCAATACTAGTCTACCAAGACTGAAGGACTACACCAGAAAGTCTTTCCCAATTGTAGTAAAGTATGAAGCCGATAACTGGGAGAGGGAGCAACACACAATATGAGCGAGATAATATCTATATGTGGAGATCCCAAATGCGGCTTAGGACCAAGCAGAATATTATTTGGAACCCGTATGAGGATTATGAGAAGTTCATTTTTGATGTAGCCATTGGGATTAGAGAATTTTCACTCCATCCCCTATTGTTCTACAGTCAACTTAGAGATATTGGTATTTATTTTTCTGGGAAGAAATGTGCTAGGCCGTTAGTTGGTGCAGTTGGTATCCCAAAAAATCCTCGACAAGCCACCATCCTTGGACCATAATATAGAAGATTGCAAGATCGGGGATGGAAAAGATACAATCAAGTATTCAGAGCTTGTGACGAAGGTGGATACGACGAAGAGTATGAATCAGTTACCCAGTCGATAGATGGTATAGAAGTTATGAACATCTATGGGCTGGATATTCCCCCAATAGGAAAACGAAGATCAGACTTGGATGTTCCAGCAGTATTAGCACCATCTTTTCCAAATTTAATTGTTTATCCTTCAACATGAGCTTTCTTTTCATCAACCTCTCTAAGAGGACCTTCTGGACCTTGTTTTTCATCGGGTGAGTTTGATTTTCCAAAATTGAGTTGGGAAATAGATACCTACAATCTCCAAGAAGAACGTCATACAAATTCCCAGGGGAAAAAAGTGCGAGAAACACAACAAGTATCTCCATATCATCCAGTGCCAACAAAAGTGCAACAATCAGGATCTCGTCGGACCAGTCAACCAAATCCTTATCAAGATTACAAAAGAACAATAGACTTTGGTGCCTCTCCATTTGAGCATTGTGTGGACCTGATGGTGGATCTCAATATGCAGAAGCAAGTTAAGGATTTGGGAGTATGATGAAGCGGGAATGTACGACAAGAGCTGGTCTGGGAATCAGTATTTATGTTTTATTTAATACTTGTAATTGAAATTGACAGTGATTCTATTTATGTAATTAAAACTAATTATAGAAAGAAAGACGTAATTTTATTTTACAGTTCAATTAAAATTTATAACAACGTCTTTTCTGGAGTAGTATGTACTTTTCAACATCCCATAAGTGCAATGAAAAAATCGTTCAGGATTTCGTAATGAGCTTCATAAACAAAAAAAAAAATTACATCTTAGTCATTCTTCTGGAGACAACTTCAGCATTGGTTTCACCCCTTACTCGATATCGGTTGACAACCCGGACTAAAGTTATAAATTCTTCCACTTGTTTTCTTATAGTTTGATATCGACAAAATAACCCAGGTACATTACGTTATTCGGGATATCGATGTCAACGCAGAAGTTTTCATAGATTCTGCTCCAGTAAATCATACTCACTAGATCATTTTTCCTTCGTTCTACACCCCTTTTCGGATAACATACAACAAAGTTTCTACATAGAGATAGATCTTCATTTATAGTGAACTCTGCTGGATTAATATACGGTTGAGCCATATGGGTGTAAAAGAAGGTGGAAAAGATGTGATTTTGGAAGTGAAAATATTGAGTTTATAGAACTATTTTATAACGTTGTCGTCTCAACCTAGGCCAATCATCTTAGTTTGCTACGGCAGTGGCTATATAATTTATAATTTCGATCATAACCTTTCGCCTATGTTTAATCCAACGGCTTTTTATGATTTTAACAATAAGTTTAATTAAATATAATTTTATTTTAACAATTAGCCAATGCTATTCTTATTTAATTAAATATAATTTGATTTTAAAAGGATTAAACAAGCTTAATTTGATTGAATTAAATAATATTATATTAAAATACTAATTTCTATTACATTAATTACTATATTACGCTCTTTTACAAGATATAAATCAGGATAGTTAAAACTTAAATTAAACGAACACTTCAGTAAAAATCTCGTAAAATCTTGGGCATCATGTTTATCTTCATTTGACGTATCATCCATTCGATGCGCTCTTGAGAATATTTTCCTTGATTTTTGTGAGTAGTAGTACGATTAACTTTCAAATTTTCTTTTCCTTCAATTTTCTTGCCCTAAACTCTTTTTTTTATAGCTGCATATTTGACTTGTTTAATATCTAAACTCGAAGAGCTCTTTGTTTTTTTATTATTATCTATTTTCTTATAACCATCATATATCTTAATAATAGCATCTTCGAGTATGACTCCCGAAAAATCAAGTTGGGATGGCAAACCCAGTTAGGTTGTAATTTTTAAAAAAAAATTCTGAACTTTTTTGATCAAAATTTGAGATCAAGAATTTGATATGAACAGATTAAGATTGAAGTCCAACTAGAAAAAAATTTAAGTAGAAAAGGTTTGATTTTAGAGTTAAAATTATTTAAATTTACAATGAGAGAAATAATAGTTGTTGATCGACTTAACCTGAGATGCATATGGCAAATCCTCTGATTCGAGGATTTTCCAACCTATTCGAGGATTTACCAATCCTACTAGAATTGCTCTTGCTCGTTGTCCATACATAATACCTTAGATCACAATATACCTGATGTCAAACCTTGAGCTTGACATGAAAAGTGAAGAAATAAGGAACAAATCATTAAAACTTTATGAAATTATGGACATAAGGATTAAGGAATAATTCCAAAATTATGGCTAAACAAGCCATTATTAAATTTGCGTTTAATTCTATAACTTTTTCTTTTTTTTGAAGCATTCTAATTCTATAACGAGTCTTTCATCTTCCATTTTTTAAATATTTTTTTTGATGGCGTCCAGTGCCCTAATCTTCAAACGAACCGTGTGTATGATTAAAAAAAAGGGGAAAAAAAAAACACGAACTATGTGGAATTTGTTAGAGCTCTTGTGTCTCTTGTTTTAGGTTTTGCTTTAAAGAAAGAATTTTGTTGGGTTGTCATTCACATGTAGTGTGTTGGAGTATGAACTGTTAAGAGGTCGCTGTTGAGAGTTGAGACCTTCTTAATTGATTGATCAAATGTCCCTTTACCTTTCCTGTCACGTTTTTCTTCTGGTTACTAAATTGTTAGATTAGGGAGTGAAAAAGAAATCCTATACCAGTATTTAGTTTTCCGATTTTACCCTCCCATCAATTTAATAATCATTGTCCGTTTTTGAGGTAAATGGTCAAATATTTCCTATTAGTTTGATTAAAACTAACTAAGACATAATAATCAAATATGATTTTTTTCTAAAAGTAAAAAAATAATCTTGAAAATTAAAAACTTCTTGAACGATATATAGAAATTTAACAAATTATATATATTTGAAAAGCTCTATACGAGATCTATAAAATGAGTATCATTTTTATTTATTTTTTAACTTTAATTTTTATGTTATTGTTTAGCTAAAGATAAACTATAAAGTGAACTATCATTACGAGTTCATTCTGCAAAAATGAACTGCTAGATGAACACCCATTACAGGTTCATTCTACAAAATGAACTACTAGAAAGAACTACCATTGTAGTGAACTAACTTTACAGAATAAACGTTTATTAGGTGCTACAATGAACTACCATTACGAGTTCATTCTACAAAATGAAATGCTATAATGAACTCTCATTACGAGTTCATTCTACAAAATGAATTGCTAGAATGAACAACCATACGAGTTAATTGTAAAAAATGAACTGCTATAATAAACTATCATTATGAGTTCATTCTACAAAATGAACTGCTAGAAATGAACTAACAATATTACGAGTTCATTTTACAAAATGAAATGCTAGAATGAACTACCATTAAGAGTTCATTTTACAAAATGAACTGCTATGATAAAATACCAACATTACGAGTTCATTCTACAAAATGAAATGCTATAATGAATTATAATATTATGAGTTTATTCTACAAAATGAACATCTATAAATGAACTACCAATATTACGAGTTCATTCTACAAAATGAACTGCTAGAAATAAACTACCATTACCGATACTGTGAAGACTAAAGCTTAGAATTTTTTTACAATTGGTACCCATTGGATAGTTTTGTTGAAAGCTTTCCGAATATATAAGAATTGTTAATTTTTGATTTATGATTCGAGAAATATTTAATTTTTAAGTTTTGTTCTTCATTTTAATAAGCGAGAAAATAAGAAAAAAATTATTTTAGTTATTTCAACATTTTTAAACCAAACTAAACTTTTTTGTTCATCGGTGTCGAGGTTTTAGTGATCTAACGATATTCACATTGTTTATTGGTGTCAAGGTTTTAGTAATCTAACGATATTCACATTATTCTTCTTTAGATGAACATCTACTATCCAGAAATGCAGATCATATTATTTTCTGGTTGAAATAACTAATCATACGAGAAGGTCATAACGCCTTGCCTCTGGTATAGAAAGTATAAAATGAGAGCTTCCTTACAGGTTTGTATGAGTGCCCAATCTTATTCGGGAGATCAAGTTTATCATTGCTTTTTGGGTGTAACAACAACTGGAAATGGAAAGAAGTAGTTTTTGGAACACCTTGAACTTTTCGTATTTTAAAAAACTAAAAATAAAAATCCATGTTTTCGTTAAGGATTTCTTTGTTTTGCTTGTCTCCTTTGCCATCTATTGACATTTGCAATTCAAGCCCTTTTGTTTAGTTTCTTTCTTGGTCTTCGGTTGGTATTTGAATGGAACGATATGGGTAGTCCGTACTACCAACACATCCTGCTCACTCCCCTTCCAAGAGTATGATATCCCCTTTTTTTTGCTAATTCAAGCCACTGCCTTAGAGGTTATTCTCTTGTAGTTCTAATCTCCCAATCACATTAGAATCACTGACAACTTGTTCCAGGGATCTTTTCTCTAGGGTATCTTTGATAGGAACACCAAAAAGAGACGAGAGTATGCCTCGTCTAGTCCTTTTATGCATTGCATAATTAATAAATGATTGACAAGTTATGTGATTCCTTTTTTATCAAGCAAAACAAAGAGATGCAAGGTTGATGTAGAACAACAAAAGAGTTGAATGACATCGCAAAGACAATTAATAAATAAAAATTATTGTCCAAACAAAATAATAAACTTCACAATTCTAGAGTTGAATAAACTTAAATACAATTTTCCTTAAAACAAATAGTTTCTGCAATTAAAAATAAAAAACGAATCTGCAATCAAAAAACAAAAAGAAAACAGGTTTTGCTAGTCATATATTTTTCTGCAATTGGAAAATAAAAACGTTTTTTTTTTATTTAAACGACAATTTCTGTAACAAAATGTTAGAATTAAAAATGGATTCTTACTTAAAATGATTTTTGTTACTTAATATATCTTAGTGGGATCAAGGGTCACTAGTCCAAACTTGGGGTGGAAAAATAGAGCCATCAATTTTCACTTCTTAGTGAATGAGAAACCTTTAGTTTGTCCCATATTGGGCAAATCAAGGAGGAAGTTTATCCTCTTTACCACAAATGTTCTATATAAGGAAAAAGAACTTGTGGATTGGATATGGACTTAGAAAATGGACTAGTAGGCAAATGCACACACGTGCGGTGCTTCGCACCAAAGCACCGCGGCCGCGGGCTTGCGGAGCTTGCGTGTGCTTGGCGCGAGAGCCTTGGCGCGAGCCTTGGTGTGAGCCTTGGCTTGACCGTTGTGGTGAGCCTTGGCGTGACCATCAGCGAGTGCTTGCGTGTGCCCATCAAAGATCCAACGGTTTTACATTTTAATTTTGTACATTAAGTATTTTACCGTTTTAAATTTATAAAATTAAATCAGGTTTAATAACAAAATCTTTTAATTAAATATCTCGAATTAAATATGTTTAATTAATTGATTTTTGACCGTTTGATAATTCAACAGTCTTCTTCTTCTTTAAAAGAAAAACAAAAGTCAGATTTTTACTTACCCCAGTCGCAGCCACTGACCTGGCGACTTTTCCTCTCTTCTTGCTTTGTTTTGCGCACTAGTTTATTTCTTCATTTTTCTTCTACTTTTAAGTTCACAACGGGCCAACGAGTCTTGCTAACTGGGTTGGTATCAAGTGGTTTTATCCTGGATTCGATTTGTCATCTCTAAAGGTATATCAACATCTTTCTAAAGGTGTACCTGACAAATATCGAGTTAAGGGCAGTCTGTTGAACATGCGACTCCATCTCTTTGTGCTTGTGTGGTTGTCTGAAGTGTGTTATCTGTTCTAACCCTTAATCTCTTTCAAGTTTCTGTTTGGTTTGCTTACTGTTACAGGGATATTCTCCAACATTCTTAACTCGATATCTGTATTATTTGAAAATTTTACTTCTGTAACAATGGTGAAGACTGATGTTGACAGACCTCAGAAATTTTCTGGAAAAGACTTCAAGAGATGGCAGTCTAAAATGTTATTTTTCCTGAGTTTCCACATGCTAGATGAGATGGTTCTGAAGCCGTTTGATGAGTCTCTGAATGAACCTGAAGAATTACAGGACTTAGAAAGTTTGAAGACAAGTAATTATATGGCCAAAAATCATATCTTAAACTGCCTAGAAGATGCTCTATATGATTTTTACAATGCTAAGGATAATTTCAATGCTTATAATCTATGGACTGCACTACAAGATAAATATGAAGCAGAAACAGCAGGAAGTAAAAAATTCTTGGTTGCACGTTTTCTGGAATATAAAATGATGAATGATAAATCAGTGGTTGATCAGTTTCTGGAGTTGCAAAAAATTATTAATGAAATAATTGCTGAAGGAATAGTTATTGACGAAACATTTCAAGTTTCTGCTGTTATTGAAAAATTGCCAAATTCCTGGGCTGAATACAAGAGAAGACTTAGGCATGAAACTGGTGAAATTTCCATGGTAGAATTGGGCAAGAAAATCCAAGTTGAAGAATTGATATGTTCAAAGGACAAGAATGTTTCTTCTGCAAGAGACATGTCAAACAAAGCTCACGTCATCGAACACAAATTTGTTAATCTAAGTCTGGACCACAACAAGCGCAAGCCTGGCCTGCAAAGAAAATGTACCTTTCAAAAACCAAAATTTGTTATTGGTAAAATTAAGGGAGCATGTTATGTTTGTGGTGTGTCTGGCCATATGGCAATTCATTGTAGAAAACGCAAAGATGCAAATTTTAAGAAATCAAATGTAAATTTAGTTGAAAGTAGTAAAAATGAGTTTTCTGGCACGGTGTCTGAGGTTAACTTAGTTACCAATGTGAGAGACTGGTGGGTAGACTCTGGAGCTACCAAACATGTATGCGGAAGTAAAGACATGTTCACCTCCTATCAGACGGTAGAAAAAGGAGAAAAACTCTATATGGGTAATTCATCTGCAGCACAAGTTGCAGGAAAAGGAAAAGTTTCGCTGAAGCTCTCCTCTGGGAAAATCCTCACATTGAATGAAGTTTTACATGTACCAGACATCTGCAAGAATCTCGTTTCAAGTGGTGTGCTAGATGATAAGGGCTTTAAGATTGTATTTGAGTCTGGGAAAGTGATTATCACTAAGGGAAAGGATTTTCGTGGGAAAGGGCTATAAGGCTGAAGGCCTATACAAATTATCTGTAACCTCTGTTGAAGTTAATAAAATTGATTCTTCTTATGTTGTTGTCTCATTGAATATTTGGCAAGGTAGACTTGGTCATGTAAATTACAAATCAATGAACAAATTGGCAAACTCTGGCTGCATTCCAAAATTAAATTTGGAATATGAACATAAATGTGAAGTTTGTGTAGAATCAAAATATACAAAGAAAACCTTTAAGAAAAATGTCCACAGAAATTCTAATCCCTTAGAGTTAATTCACTCAGACTTAGTTGATATGAAATCAATCCAAACCAGAGGTGGTAAAAAATGGTTTGTCACTTTCATAGATGACTGTACTAGATACTGTCATATTTACTTGCTTAAAGGGAAAGATAATGCTTTAGAAGCATTTAAATTATATAAATTAGAAGCAGAAAACCAATTCAACACCACAATTAAAACCATTAGATCTGACCGTGGGGGTGAATATGTAATCCCTATAGGAGACTTTTGTGCACAACATGGCATTATTCATGAGGTAACTCCTCCTTATTCACCACAATCAACTGGAGTGGCTGAACGGAAAAACCAAACCCTTAAGGAGATGATGAATGCCATGTTAATCAGTTCAGGACTACCGGAGAACTTGTAGGGGGAGGCCGTCCTCTCAGCTTGCTATATCCTGAACAGAGTGCCCCTTAAAGGATCAGTCAAATCACCGTATGAATTATAGAAAGGCAAACAACCCTCTTATGGATACCTCAAAGTGTGGGGGTGTTTAGCCAAGGTCTCTATTCCTCCACCTAAGAGGACTAAAATAGGACCTAAAACAGTTGATTGTGTCTTCATAGGATATCCCGAACACACCACTGCTTATAGGTTTATGGTTATGAGTTCTGAAAACTCAGAAATTGGTGTGAACACCATTATGGAATCTAGGGATGCTACATTTTTTGAAAATGTATTTCCGTTGAAATCTGAATCTCGCATGATATGTGATGATCCCCTAGATGTCCCTTCTTCTAGCCATATTTTATCGATAGAAGAAGATGAATCTGTTTATGAACCTAGAAGAGGCAAAAGACTTAGAATAGAAAAATCTTTTGGGCCATACTTCATAACCTGTTTAGTTGAAACTGATCCACAAACCTATAAAGAGGCCATGACTTCGTCTGAAGCTCCATGGTGGAAAGAATCCACTATTAGTGAGATGGATTCTATTGTTCAGAATGAAACCTGGGAGATAGTAGATTTACCTCCAGGGTGCAAACCCATAGGCTGTAAATGGATCTTCAAGAGAAAACGTAAGGTAGATGGAACTATGGAAAAGTATAAAGCTAGAATAGTAGCTAAGGGCTATAAACAAATAGAAGGTGTAGATTTCTTTGACACTTTTTCACCTGTCACTAGAATTACTTCCATTAGGATCCTAATTGCAATCGCTGCAATTCATAACCTAGAAATACATCAAATAGATGTAAAAACTGCGTTCCTAAATGGTGAATTAGATGAAGAAATTTATATGGACCAACCCGAAGGCTTTGTAGTGAAGGGTTATGAAAACAAAGTGTGTAGAGTTAAAAAGTCTTTATATGGCTTGAAACAAGCACCGAAACAATGGCATGAAAAATTTGATCATGTAATGTTCTCTAGTGGATTTAAAATAAATGAAGCTGACAAATGTGTGTACAATAAATCTATAAATGATGCCTGTGTGATTGTATGCTTGTATGTTGATGATATGCTTATACTAGGCACAACCTTAGAAATCATTAATTCCACTAAGAACATGTTGAGTGAGAACTTTGACATGAAAGACTTAGGTCCTGCTGATGTAATCCTAGGGATGAAAATTAGAAAGGAGTCTAATGGATTCAGTCTTAGTCAATCTCATTATGTTGAATCAGTTCTTAAGAAATTTAACCAGTTTGATAGTAAACTTGCAAGTACTCCATTTGACCCTTCTTGCAAACTCAAGAAAAACAAAGGCAATGGAGTCTCGCAACTTGAATATTCACGAGTCATAGGAAGTCTGATGTATTTAATGAACTGCACAAGACCAGACATTGCCTATGCTGTGAGTAGACTTAGTAGGTATACCTGTAATCCAGGACATGAACATTGGGATGCACTTTTCAGAGTGTTGAGGTATCTTAAATACACTTTAAACTACCGTTTAAGTTATGAAAGACACCCTGATGTTCTTGAAGGATACTGTGATGCAAACTGGATAGCAGACTCAGAGGAGTCTAAGTCTACGAGTGGATACGTATTCACTCTAGGCTGTGGATCAGTGTCTTGGAAGAGTTCTAAACAGACCTGTGTCGCTCGATCCACTATGGAATCCGAGTTTATTGCGTTAGATAAAGCAGGAGAGGAAGCCGCTTAGCTAAGATGTTTTTTAGAAGACATTCCTCTCTGGCATAGGCCTGTGCCAGCTATATCTATACATTGTGATAGTCAAGCTGCAATAGCTAATGCTAAAAACAGCAACTATAATGGAAAATCTATTCATATTAGGAGAAAACACAATTCTCTAAAACAACTAATCTCAACTGGCGTTATTTCTGTTGACTTTGTGAGGTCTAAGGAGAATATCGCGGATCCTTTGACGAAAGGCTTGTCCAAGAAGATAGTTAGTAATGCATCGAGGGGGATGGGGCTTAAGCTCATAAATTAAAACTTGCCATGAAGGATACTCAACCTTGCTTACTAGAGATCCCAAGATCAAGGTTTAGAATGAGACAACTAATTTGTGGCGGGTAAAAATTAAATACTATCATGGAATTATTTTCTCTGTCCCTTCCCTATGGTGTAGACGTGATAGTGTGACTGCATGTGAGGATGACTTATAATAAAGTCTTAATGAGTTTTATAGTTTCAATTTAAGATTGAAATGGGGTGTAGCAGTTAACACTCTTGATATAACTCACCTATCTGAATGAGGAAGTGGGTCGCTTCCTATGAGAATTGAGCGGATTCTCTAGAGCATTCTGAGAAACGGGATATGTCCAGGGCCAAAACGGACACAACGGCGTGAACTTAACATCACTCTTGAGAGATATCTCGCGTAAGGAGCTATTGATGAATTACACCAAACCATGGCAGTTCAAGACATCGCGTTCACTGACCATCAAGTAGTTCCGGTACTTCTCACTAAGCAGAGGTTCAATTCCTTATGGACACATATTGCTTAAGAGGTATTTCTCGTTTTTCGGTTTTCTGATTTATCGCTGTCTTCATTCATGTGGGGGATTGTTAGAATTAAAAATGGATTCTTACTTAAAATGATTTTTGTTACTTAATATATCTTAGTGGGATCAAGGGTCACTAGTCCAAACTTGGGGTGGAAAAATAGAGCCATCCATTTTCACTTCTTAGTGAATGAGAAACCTTTGGTTTGTCCCATATTGGGCAAACCAATGAGGAAGTTTATCCTCTTTACCACAAACGTTCTATATAAGGAAAAAGAACTAGTGGATTGGATATGGACTTAGGAAATGGACTAGTGGGCAAATGCACATATGTGCGGTGCTTCGCACCGAAGCACTGCGGGCCGCGGGCTTGCGGAGCTTGCGTGTGCTTTTGCGTGAGCCTTGCGCGAGCCTTGGCGTGTGCTTTGCGTGTGCCTGCGTGTGCCCATCAAAGATCCAACGGTTTTATATTTTAATTTTGTACATTAAGTATTTTACCGTTTTAAATTTATAAAATTAAATCAGGTTTAATAACAAATCTTTTAATTAAATATCTCGAACTAAATATGTTTAATTTATTGATTTTTGACTGTTTGATAATTCAACAGTCTTCTTCTTCTTTAAAAGAAAAACAAAAGTCAGATTTTTACTTACCCCAATCGCAGCCACTGACCTGACGACTTTTCCTCTCTTCTTGCTTTGTTTTGCGCACTAGTTTATTTCTTCATTTTTCTTCTACTGTTAAGTTCACACCGGGCCAACGAGTCTTGCTAACTGGGTTGGTATCAGGTGGTTTTATCCTGGATTCGATTTGTCATCTCTAAAGGTATATCAACATCTTTCTAAAGGTGTACCTGACAAATATCGAGTTAAGGGCAGTCTGTTGAACAGACGACTCCATCTCTCTGTGCTTGTGTGGTTGTCTGAAGTGTGTTATCTGTTCTAACCCTTAATCTCTTTCAAGTTTCTTTTTGGTTTGCTTACTGTTACAGGAATATTCACCAACAGAAAAAACAAGAGATTTGTTTTTTGTAAACTAAATCTGATATGATTCATCTATATTTTAAAAAATTAAGTCCATTTTTATGAAAACCTCCCCTCCCTAAAAAACAAACTCAAATCAATTATCCTTTTTTAAATATATAACCATAAAAAAGGCTAGTAGCTAATACTAATAATTTTTATTTTTATTAAATTTTGCAAAATAGCAAATTCAGTAAATAGGTTAGTAATTGTGGATTTTTATATATTTATTTATTTTTGACCGGATTAAAAAAATTAAATTACGCGTTTTCAAAAAATTGGCGGGTAAACACTAATTTAAAATTTCTTCTTTTTGTAAGTACTTATAACCCCGTAAAGAAATCCTATACCTTAAGTAATTTCTCCCTGGTCATCTTACACTTCTATTCATTTTAAATTCAAACATGTAGAAAAAAAAACAAAAACCAAATCTGTAACCATTGGATAACAAAACTAGTATAAAAAAACATTATAAAATATTAATTAACCATCTCATATGAGAGATTTTTTTGTGCAATATGTGGTATCGCTTTTTCTTCCTTTTTTGGACAACAAATGTTTCCTTCGCACTATTGATAGAAGATCATTATTTTCCACATAAAAAGAGGTATGATGAACCATTACATCAGTACTCCAGGTCTGGATTCCAGATCAGTTAGAATTTCCCATAGACAATGACCTTTCCCGTTGTAAAAAATAAACACTTTAGCTACCAATATTATATAGCATCTCTTGTTATTAAAATGAAAGCATGGGATTATAATTTATATCAAACTTAGTTTTCTATACTATCCTGTTTTTGTTCTTTTGCATTTGCATACTTTTCTATTAGCAGCAAGAGAATTGTTTGAGAGGCACTTTGGAAAATGATATTGTGACTACTTTATTTTGTAACCCATTGGAAAGTCGTATCTGCACCTGTTATCTCTAGTTGTTCTCTGATAGTACAGTTAGGATGTGAACCTCTTGCTTATTTGATATATCCTATAAAACTACATAAAGTTAGGCCAACTGCAGCACTAAATATAGGGTTTATTATCACTGGAAAAATAATATGTTAATTTTAATGCCTTGTATCATGTCTTCCCTTTTATTTATTGTGTGGTTATAGTCAAAGCCTTATCAACTAAAGGGCTGTAGTATAAGGATTGCATTATGTTATGCTCTGGGTTGTTGACTACATATAACCATTTATGAACTTAATATGTTGTTTGTTGTGACGATACTATTCTGATTTTCTTTCCTAAGTATCATATTACACATGGCCTTCCAGATATGCTAGATTGTTTCTATAAATGGTCAAGACCTTCTATTCCATAGCATAACCACCCCTATCAGTGTTTTTAAAACAATCATTCAACAAATCATGAAAATATTAGCTCTATTTGTAATGTATTCCATATCAAAGTTAAGACGCATGACAAAGTTGCACTGAAGAAACAAGCGTGGTTAGATACTTTTGTCCCTCATTGCAAAGATAACATGTGGTACTTACGTCTGGGTGATTACTGCTGCTCTTATATTATTGTGAAATATGGAATGAGTTATTTTTTATATGAAGCTTTTAATATATGTAATTATATTCAAATTCCAGATTTTACTCCAATTTTGATTTGTAGTGCCACTAATAATTGTACAATAAAAATTTCATAGAGGAGTTGCCTTTATCATTTAGTGCCCAGTGTGATATGTTATTGTAACCAATTGTTGGTACGCTTATTCTTTTTACTTTCTCTATTGTTTGGGTATAAAAATACTCTGATAATTTTCCTAAATCACAAGTGTTATGGTTGGTAAACAAATGACTGACTTTTGTTAGGCCATCAGTTCCGCACATTGGTTCGTGAATTGATGGCATTGTATTAGGGATCCAAAAATTATTTTTTATATCTTGCCAATAGTTTGTACACATCCTTAGGCCAAACTATGATTTTGGATAGCCTCTTGTGAAATAAAAACTGATAAGACGATTGATAACATTCATCATGTGTTACTATATCACCATGAAGGACATTCTCTTTAATTTTTTTTGTAAATACGACTTTGTTATCTAAAAAAAAGGACTTTTCAGGTTTCAACGTCAGGGTATATTTTACTTCTCATGAAAAACAATGATACATTAAAAAAAATCAATAGAGATTATAAAAACGTCGATAAAGAATAGATGTTCCAACTAAACAAAACCGTAGGTATTGGAACATTACTAAAAGTATCTAAATCAGAACTCCATAACATAATAAGAGTTTTAATGCCATAAAATCCTCTCTAGTCTTCCTTCCTCCTCCAAAGACATTCCTAGTACGTTCTTTCCAAGTAGTCCAAAATATGACGAAGGGTAATAAATTCTAAATGGTCCTGTTTAACTATTTTTACTTTCGAGTTTGTTTTGACGTTATGCCATGAAATTTTGGAGTCCATTTTTTTACACACTCCTCTAAAAAATATATATTTCATATATTAATTTGATTGGTTGATTAGTTAACAGGTGATCCATTACTATTTATATTTAAAATTATGATCCTCATTATATAACTTCCAAAATTAAATTAATAGTAAAAATTAAAATATCATGTGGACTCTCGTAGGATAATATTCATAATATTCGACTCCAAATTTTACTGCATAAAACTAGGAGAAACCCACTTATTTACCTCGTTATCATTTAAAACCTTTTAACTTATTTATATATTGAAATTTCTTACCTATAAATTTCATATAATTAAGCATTAGAAAAATCGCCACCTCATTTGCAAGAAATTTGCACTGAAGATTCTTTCAACCCTCCAAATTCAAATAGTTGAAATATTGTTTAGCAACGGTCAATTCATCAAATGGGACACGGACACATCGGGACGGGGTCATTCTATGATCTTCTTTTCTTGTGTTTGTTTTCATTTTTGATGCAAAAGAAGGAATAAGAAAGTGAAACAGAAGGAATAAAGAAAGAAAAAAACTTTAAAGCAATCAAAGAACTTATATAGAGTTCCATAGACTTTTATTTTTAGTGACTCTCGGAGACTCTCTGGAAGTATAGAGATTTTCAGTGATTTTAAAAGAGAATTGTAGAGAGTCTCTGTGACTTGTAGATACAAATCTAATGGATTTCTAGAAAGTCTCTGTGATTTGTAGAGATAAGAAAATGTAAAATATCTAATCATAAATATCCAGGGTAGACGACATATACCAAAGCTCCTAATATATCAGGCCAACCACAATATTTGCGTATGGTTCACTCTCAAAATCCTTATTATTCACAATGCTGCGAAGTGCACATCAGGTTAGTTAAGATGATACATTCCTGTAAATTGTGTTCTCCCATCAATTCATCAAATTTACCAGTAAGTAAAGGTTAATTGAAAGAAATTTATGAGCCTCTCACTTAATTATCAGACTTAACATCTAGACTATACAACCTCACTAGGTGAAGTGAAAAGCCAAACATCCATCCAGATAAGTATGCATATCACTATACTGTTATTTCTAAAAGGACCAATGTCTAGATATTAAAATCCAAAACCCAGACACACTTTTTTAATTTAAACCTTCTAAAACTAAAAAGGGTCGACAAAACATATTTACACCTCTTAAGGATCCATGATATTTGAGACACCAATAATTACACACATAAGGCTATTTTTTTTTTGCATATATTGCAAATAGTATCACCCTAAAAGAGGGTATTTATGCCTTATGACAGAAAGTTTCTTAATTGCCTAACAAATAGAGTAAAAAAACAAAGTCCGCAACTAGTTTGAATATCGTCTAATAGTGATCTGTCTATTAAAGGTGTTTCAAGGTGCGTACAGGAAGGCCACAGAAACAAGGATACGCCTACTTGGAGAACACAATCTAAGATCAGTAATTCAAATAAACTCACATACAAGATCTACTCTAGCTTCAAGAAGTAAGGTCCCATTTCTAGAGCTTTTGGACAAGCTAACCCAACTTTTAAATAGCCACTGAGAAAGCTTTGACCACTAAAAGAATTTTCTAGATAAAGAAATTTAAAACTTCGCACTAGATTCATCAAATTTTACCAATCGACACGATTCAAATCAAAAATTCATTTATAACAATGCGAAAAATGATAACCAGAAAATACTCTCAATCCATAGTATACGGTAATAGTGTGAGATAAAATATAGATGTTAAACCTCCATGGACTGACTTCCCTTGTAAACCGGGTTTCAAGAGATGGAATCCAATGCCTAAACTTGAAAAACCAGAGAACCGAAGAGATGCGGGACTATTCTAATCCAATGCCACATTAGAATACTATGTAAAGTGAAACAGTCAGAAAAAAAAAAAGAGAACTAAACAAATTGATGGGAAGCCGACAAACAGAAAAGACTCAACTATGGTACAAATATATATGGTGTGTCATAGACTCATAGTTGCAACACAAACTAATACCTTTGCTGACCAATTCTTCATTTGCCCATTCCTTTTCGTCCAAATATCATAGATACGCTTGACTCTGATTTCTCTCATTTCATTGCTCATCCCGCGGTCTACATTGCGTGCAAGCTCTAGTGCAGCCTAAAAGCATTGCAATGTCCGCAAAGGTCTTTATTAAACATTCCCACGAACTAAAAAAATGAGACCAAAAGGCTGCTATAAATGTAATAATCAAAGTATAATGCCACATGACTATTTCAGCGACTATGTATGACAAAACATCCCTAGTAGACTATTATCTACAACACGATTAAAAATTCAATCAGTTAAAAATAAATAAATAAATAAGGAAAACGATGGTTACCCAATACTTGTTTTTATTCTCCTTCGGGGACTTCTCATGCCCAATCCCTTGCAATAATACACTCAAAACACCACATAGAAAGAAGAAGAAGATAATAAGGCAGGAGGGAGTTAGGAATAGTTGTGGGTGAAATTCGATCGTTGGATAAGTCTAAAAAATGAGAACCTTTGGATTATATCCATTTACCCAAATTTTCAAGTCTCTTAAAATATCACTTATAAATGAGAGATTTTGCTCATGTCTATTTTCATCAAAAAAGTCTCTCGAAATCCCAATAAGTAACAAATCAATGATTTTGAAGTCTTAATCCAATAACAAGAGTGTTTGAGTGAGACAGTCTCTATCCAATAACATGAGAGTTTGGAAGACTCTCTGGAAATCTCAATTGACGTATATTTGAGAATTCTCTATAAGTCATTATAAATCCCAATTGACTACCCCTTTTACTAGCACGTATCACTAGGTCAAATCTGGCGGTAAAATTTATTTGTAGTAATTATAGTCACAGTATGTAACTTCACCGACAATTAGTACCAAAATAAAGTGGACGAAAAGTAAAATCTAAGAAAAACGAAGAGTTTTTAATAAGAGACAACTCCAATAGAGATATATAGTGGTACTAGTGAGAAACGCTTATTCGTGTTTTCTGCTTCTTCTTCGTCTCTTTATAATCTTCGGGAGAGATTTGTTGGATCTCTGAAATGGCTTCAAAACTACTGTTGGTTCTGGTCTTCATCCTTGATCTCAT
Source organism: Papaver californicum (assembly GCA_023531435.1). Lineage (NCBI taxonomy): Eukaryota > Viridiplantae > Streptophyta > Magnoliopsida > Ranunculales > Papaveraceae > Papaver > Papaver californicum. The sequence goes on from JAJJMC010022403.1 coordinate 738,482, forward strand.
AGCTTTTGGTCTTGCTGTTGCAGCTGAACAAAGAAGAAGCACTGTAAGTACAGCCTCTTTCTTCTTCTTCTTCTTCTTCTTCTTCTTCTTCTTCTTCTTATTTTTTATTTTTTTGTTTCATACTTGAGAGATGTATGTTTTGTTTAATTTCTTTCCTCATTTGTTATATTTTCACAGTCTTTCTTTATTTTGTTGATCTATTTGCTCAATGGTTTGAACTGCATTTTTTAGGTAAGAAAAATGACAAGTAAACACCCAATTTACTTGAGATGATTAATTAGTTGGTGGAGTTGGAATGATCTTTGTTTTCTTTGTTTGTTAATTGTTAGAATTTTATTCCTCAATAATTAGTTCCTAATCTTCCATAATCAGTTTGAGATCTTGTTTTTCTTTTTCTTTGTTTTTATCTTTTCGCTGTAGATTGATTAGATTAGACCAGTGTTTTTTTTTTAGATTCCCGTTATTAATGTGTGAGTTGGTACATTTCAATATAAATAACGTATGAGCTGGTTCAGGAGTAGAAGAACGATATCTATAATCGGGCCTCATTTTCAGGCCCCATATGGAACTGTACATTAAACCGAAACAGATAAAATGCAGTAGAAGGTAATTTGACTATACTAAGAGATGTGTTAGACACATAAGATCCTTGTGTTGAAGGATCACATTATTTTAAGAGATTATTATTCATCATTCATCAGAAAAGTAAAATAGCAATGCTTCCATGTGACGAAATGGACAAATATACAGATATACAGTATTAGTTTATCAACCACATTCTCATGGACCTCATATACAATCAAGTACATGGATAGTACGATGGATGGAAAATGAGGAGATTGTAGTAATTAATTCTCTTCCTCTTTTTTCACATTCTGAAATTCCTTATTTTTCTGATCTTCTTTCCACATAAGAAATTTCCCTTGTGATAGATGAGGTCTTTATCTTCTTTAAGTTAGAGTACTTCTAACTTCCAATTTTCTTCCGAACATTGGGAAGGGGAAGGGTCTTCTTCTATGGATAGTTCTTGTTCCTGTTTAGTCCCCTTTGTTTCGGAAATTGTTTCGATTTCTACGTCTGTTTCTCCCTCACTTTCCCCCCTTTCTTCCATTTCGGCGGTTTCTTTTAGTTTCTTAGTGAACATAGGCGACGGTATTCTTGGGTTGGACGAATTATCTGAAGAGGATCGTTTAACCGTAGCTATAGCATGAAAAATTGAGCATTGAGTATCGAATTTTTAGCAGAAACACATTCTATTTCACCAGTTTTACGAAGTGGGGATGCTTGTGCATACATTCACAGTATACAATTCTGTATGGTCTCACCTAATTTCTAGAAATGTTTTCTGGCAGGCAATCGTCGTTCCGGATAAAGAAAAAAACTATGACTACTGTCTCTATGACTCAGACATCTCTACCGGCTTGGGTGTTGGCTCATTTTTGTTCCTCTTGGCTAGTCAAATTCTTATAATGGTGGCAAGCAGATGCTTTTGCTGCGGTAAATCTCTAAAACCTGGTGGTGCAAGGGCATGGGCAATCCTTCTATTCATTGCTTGCTGGTATGTAACCATTTTCTGGAACCGAATCTTACATGCAAAATTGGAAATTGTTGATTAAACAGATTTGTGATGATGTATGGTCAGAGACTTCATATGTTCTGCTAAATATGTGCCTAAACCATTAGAATTTTATGTCCAAAATTTAACTCGTAGGGTATTTTATTTGCACGTTGATGTTATATTTGCAGTTTTTCTATATTGATACTCCATATGCTTAATACATCAGTTATCATATGGTTATAAATATTGGTAGCAATTAAGCCTGGAATAAAGGATACAAGAAAGAAAGGGTATCACTAGTCTGGTTTTAAGATCTCAGGGTCTTCTCTCTTTGTGGGCACCCTTCAACTTTTTTGAATCAGGAGTTAAATAGGTATTGGGTGCCAGTCAGTGCTGTAGTTTGCTGTCTCATGTGTTATCCACCGTAAACTGTTTTTCTTGTGTGTTTCATCAATATATAGTTCACTGGTACCTGATCTTCTATTTTGCAATTCATTGATAGAATTTGACTATCTAGATCCTTGGGTGTTATCTTCCTCTGAAGAATCACAACTTTTCATGCGTTCTTAACCAAGGTATCAGACTTCTTGGGTTTCGATGTAACTAACTGTATAAAACTGAAAACATCTGTAGGGCGACGTTCTTTATCGCCGAAATATGCTTGCTTGCTGGGTCCGTGAGGAACGCATACCACACCAAGTACAGGAATCACTTTGCAGTTGAGAAGTATTCTTGCAACACCGTGAGAAAGGGAGTGTTTGGAGCAGGGGCAGCTTTCATCGTATTCACAGGGATACTAACAGAAATCTACTATGTTTGCTATGCAAGAGCAAAGGATGGTTTCCAAGCACCATACGGCAGAGATACTGGAGTTGGTATGGGCACTTACAGCTAATCCTACTTGGCCAGACCACCCAAAAGAATTAAGAAAAGCAAAAACATATTAATGTGAAGACTTAGATTGTTCCGAGTTCTAGGTTGTACTTGTTTTGAGTTGCAATTTCATATATGCACGTTTATGGGAAAATAGAAAGTAGGATGAAGACATGTTATGTGTAATATTTGTTATCTCTGTGTGTTCTTTATATTTTTATACTCTGAAATCAGATGGGATGATGTTATTGTTGTTGTCATCACGGACTGGTTCATTCAGTTCTATAAATATGAAATACTGTTCTGAGGGCCGTTAGTATCTTCAGAACTATTTTGTTGATCCCTTCGAATTATTACTACTTGAATGGCAATGATATTTGTTGTTCTCATCATTTCCACTCCTACCTAACACTGGGGATATAGTAGCGCTCTGGATGAACGATTCATTACCCAAACCAGGTTCCAGATTGTGTATTTATCTGTGTGCGTAGGGTGCAAATTCGGATATGGTGCTTGACTAAAGGGTTTTGCTGCCAACATGATTATTCCTCATTGTAACAACACTGGTTTAATTTTAAACGACGTTTTATTAGAGATATCAGTAGTTTATCAGAGATGCTGATTGTGTAGAGAAATCAACCAAAGCAAGCTGAACACCTCAATCACCATCAGGGCCTAAATTTCTTAGGGAGATTGGTGAAAGCCTTTAGAACGATCAATGAGTATATTAACTGACTCACTGTTATACGAGCTTCTTGTATTTTCTCTGGACATCCGTTAGATGATTACTTTGGAAGCAGAAATTCATGTATAACCCTATGATCACCAAGTCAAATAAAGAAGCCTGATATAGGGGCTCCCACATCAATAGAGGGTCTCCTAGTTGAGCCAAGGTGACTCAATTTTACGATAAGGGATGTCCTAGGGGGTAAAGTTAAATGTCCATTTTACCCTTATACTAATTAAAACCTAAACTCTTTTAATTTCTCCCATAATTTTTCAAAACTTTTTAAAACTAAATTAAAGAAAAACCCAACCGTAATCCATCACAATTCATCGCCGATTCGCAAATTCATCGTCGATTAAAATCAACACAACAATTCTAGATGAAAAAGCATACTAAAGGCATTCAAGGTAGTAGTGATGGCAATGAACACTTTTCCTTTCAACCTAATCAAGAGATTCAACAAGAAATCGATAGTGAAAAGCAAAATGAAGCACAGAAAAATCCAACAATGGTGTATCTAAGGTATTGAAAAAAACCCATGTTATTCTTAGAACTTGTAATTGATTTATTCGCATGTTTGATCATGTTTTTGGGGAAAAATGTTGGACACAGTTGATATTACGGTTGGGTCCGTGTCAAAACCCAACCGTAACATTTCGTGTTCTTGAGTATTACGGTTGGGTTATTTTCAATACCCAACCGTAAATCCAAGGGAAGAAGATGAATAGTTCATGATGTTACGGTTGGGTTTCAATAAATAACCCAACCGTAACTAATGTATTGCGCCCTTTTTTAAAAAACATTCTACGGTTGGGTTTTGAGAAAATCCCAACCGTAACACTAGCGTTCATAAAAATGTGTTAGAGTATTACGGTTGGGTTTTTTCTTAAAACCTAACCGTAACATATGGACTACATTTTGTACTGATATGTTACGGTTGGGTTATTCTCAATAACCCAACCGTAACATATCAGCACATTAAATTTATTGTTTCTGTATTACGGTTGGGTTTTAAGCAAAACCCAGCCGTAAAAATGATGTGCAAATCAGCTACATGTGTGTTACGGTTGGGTTTGTGTCAAAACCTAACCGTAAAATATGGGATAAAAGTTACGGTTAGGTTTTGAGAAAAACCCAACCGTAAATCTTCCTGTGTAGTGAATATTTATTTTGTTGAAGTTGATTTGCTTGGAAATTATCTAACTTGTATTGGTTGTGTGTTGTAGGAAGAATAAGAGGGGTAAAACACATAATCCATCTTTTGATGATCAGTATCAAAGTGTCAGAGTGCGAGGACATCCTCATGGTTTGAGTCGACTCGTCAGGATTCAACCTAAAGCTGGTGGAGTTATTGATCCACCAAGGGTAATTGATTTGGTGCCAAAGTTAGTTCAGCCACCTATTATTATTGATTTGGAGAATGATGAAGTTGAACCACCTATTATTATTGATTTGGAGAATGATGAAGTTGAACCACCAGTGACGAAGAACTGAAGAACCTGCAATAACTCTATGTTTATTATAACAGTTGCGTCAAACTAAGATTTATTTTCTTTTGTGGGGGAATTCCAACTTTAATGTGAATGTATGAAAAAGATTTTCTATTTAAATTTGTCAAGATCATGTTTTATTTACAAATATTTGATGTTGGAAACCAAGCAAAGTAAAAAGCAAGTTATTACTGCAATATGAAAAACTCGCCAATATGACAATCATGTCCAACAAAACTAGTATTCTAACATAGTGGAACATTGGTGAATCTGGGATAAATTTTATGTTTTAAACCCAATTTAAAGTGAATTGAAATTCCAAAAAAAGATTTACAAAAATATTTACGGTTGGAATGTCTATTTTACCCTTATACCTATTTAAACATAAACATTCTTAACATTTTTCATAACTTTCAAAAACTAAACCAAAGAAAAAGCCAACCGTAACCCATCTAAATTCATCGCCGATTCGTAAAATTCATCGTCGATTAAAATCAACAAAACAATTCGAGATGAAGAACCATAATAAAAGCATTCAAGGTAGTAGTGATGGCAATGAACCCTTCTCCTTTCAACCTAATCAAGAGATTCAACAAGAAATCGATAACCGTTCGCAAAATCAAGCAGAGAAAAATCCAACAATGGTGTATCTAAGGTATTGTAGAAAACTCATGTATTCTTAGAACTTGTAATTGATTTATTCGCATTTTTGATCATGTTTTTAAGGAAAAAATGATGGACACATTCAATATTACGGTTGGGTCCGTGTCAAAACCCAACCGTAATATTTCATGTTCTTGAGTATTACGGTTGGGTTATTTTCAAAACCCAACCGTAAATAAAAAGGAGGAAGATGAATAGTTTAGGATTTTACGGTTGGGTTTCAATAGATAACCCAACCGTAAGTAATTTGCGCCATTTTTTGAAAACCATTCTACGGTTGGGTTTTGAGAAAATCCCAACCGTAACACTAGCTTGCATAAAAATTTTGTTAGAGTATTACGGTTGGGTTTTTCTTAAAACCTAACCGTAACATATGGACAATTTTTTTTATAGTTTACGGTTGGGTTTTGAGAATAAACCAACCTTAATATTTGCGCACATTAAAATTTATGTTTTTGTATTACGGTTGGGTTTTAAGAAAAACCAAACCGTAAAAATGATATGCAAGTCAGTTACATGTAAGTTACGGTTGGGTTTTTGTTAAAACCTAACCGTAACATATGGAAGAACATTTACGGTTGGGTTATTCTCAAAAACCCAACCGTAAATTTTCCTGTGTAGTCAATTTTTTTTTACTTGAAGTTGAATTGCTTGGAAATTATCTAACTTGTATTGGTTGTGCGTTGTAGGAAGAATAAAAGGGGTAATAATTTAACACCTATTTCTCACACTCCAACCCCTCGCCACGGAAAGCATTTAGGGGTTGAGAAGAGAGGCGTGAGCAAGACCCATAATCCCTCTTTTGAGGTAGGTGCTGGTAGTGATCCTCAAATTGCAGAAGAGGAATATAATGTGTTCCAAGGCTTGGGTGATCTACCAACACCCAGAGGTTCTCTTGTGATTAGAGAACCACCACAAGAGCAACAAGTAGAAGAAGAAGAGGGGGATAGAGAACAACATGTCCCTCAAGGAAAAGGTAAAGAAATTAGAAAAGAAAAGGCAAAGAAAAGGGTGGTTGCCAAAGAAATTCCCAAAGAAAAGGCCGAACCTCAACTGTGGCCTAAGAGGAGGAATGGAGGACTATGGGGTGAGGCCCCAGACAAATCAGCAATATTATTTGGTTATTCCCATTCATGGGCTGCCAAAGTTGCAGCGACCAAGGTATTATTCTAATCACTTCTCTTATTATGTTAAATTTTGGTTTGTTAACTTTTGTAAGTAAAACAAATTTGTTTTTATTCTTTGTAGGATCATACACAGGCGATCAAGAAATTGGTTCGTCAAAGGGCACAACATTGGCCCTTAACTGAAGAATGTACGGCTTTACAAATTCTTGTAAATGGTACCGGGTTATCTCCCGAAATTACAAATTCAATGTGGGAGTATGACAGCGTCGTCTGCGCAGCCTTCAGGGAACGTTATTGGCCTGAGACCGATACGTTTCATCTCCCATTCGGCGAAATGACTATAACGCCAGATGATGTCCATTCAATTCTAGGGCTGGAGGTGGAAGGTAAATCTGTGTTTGAGGGTTTTGACAACAACATGTCCTGGAGTGATATTTATGCACTTGTCAAAGAAACACTTGGATGGGAGAAGACCGAAGCTGAATCGGAATTTAAATTGGTGACTGGAGATAAACCGGGGATGCCAAAGAAGAAAGTTCAATCCATGAGCAAGAAAATATTGTTGCGGTCACTAGGGAGAAGTTTGGAGGGACCGCGAAGTTGGAAATGGCTGGGGTCGTCATAGATGACACCAGAGCCATTCGAACAGCCAGAGCTTATCTGCTATATATGCTCGGCACCATCTTCTTTGGTGACAACTCGGGCAACATGGTGAACGTCCAGTATCTACAATGGCTTCAGGGTGATCTCGGGATGACCCATCAGTACTCGTGGGGAACTGCCACCCTGGCCTACCTACTTGCTAACCTTCGAAAAGCTTCGAGGGTCAGGGGAACTGAGATTGCCGGTAATACCGGTCTGCTTCAGGTAATTTATTGTTTGAATTTGAATGTTCAATTTTAATTTATTTTTTTCTCATTTTCTTATATTAATATTAATTATCTTTATAGGCATGGGTATACGATCACTTTCCCAGACTGGCTCCTCAAACAAGCGTTGATGTTAATGGACCTACGGGAAAGAAATTCGTCTTCACCGGGACGCAGGCAAAATATAAAGAAGTGCTCATAGCAAATATGAGAAAAGAAATTGATGCTTTCTCGGTCGAAGATGTTATTTTCGATCCTTATGTGAACATAAGCATAGGTGATGGACATGTTGAAGATTTACGACGATTGTCGGACGTGGTAGGCTACAACGGCCCTTTGTACCATCCGTTTGGGTACGTGATGTCCAACCCCCGGCGAACTCTCCGCCAATATGGATACGTCCAAACAACGGTTACACTGGAAATGTTTAAATTGTGTGTGAATGGGTCGATGACCGAAGGGCCAAACATCGTGTTAAACTATGAGCCAACGCCTTCAGTCGCGGTTTGGAATAACCGCAATGATCCGAAATACCAAGTCCAAAGGAATGAGTTAACTCCCTCTCCGGGCACAAAAGAGGCTGCAGGAGATTACTTGGATTGGTATCGCCATTTTGGTCATCCAACTATCATCAACAATGATCCGGAGACTCTGGCAATCAACACAGGAGATGGTTTCTGGAAGAAGGCATATTTCAATTTGGTACGTACATTATTTTTGTTATTAATATTTTTAAAATTTATTATTAAACACTGATCCTACTTTTATTTCCATATGTGAATAGAAAAAGAAAGCCGTTGCATTGGCGGACTCTATTAATCCATGCCTAAGCACAATTGATGTGAGGACGCGTGACCAACTCAAAGCTTTGATTAGGGAGGTTCATTATGAAGTTGAGGATGTGCAGCGGAATTTAAAGAGGAGTAGACCCAGTACAAGAGGCGCGACTACAGATGCGAGTACTACTAGGAGAGAGCCCCAAGCATCGGATGAAGAGACACATGATGAAGCCGGGGATGCTCAACGTGGTGCTCGTACTCGAGGCGGTCGTGTTGGAGCTCGTACTCGTGGCGGTGCTGCTCATCGTAATGTTAGGAGCAAAAAAAGAGCTCGTCAAAGTCATCGACCTACCCCTCCTCCTTCTCCCTAACTCTATGTCTATGGACAACAAAGTTTAACGTATGTGTGAATTAGTTGTGAAGTTAGATTTGAAATTTGAATTTAACTTGGACGTGAAATGAAAAATCAGTCGCCAAAATTTAGTTACCAGTTATTTGAAGTTGGAAACCAAAAAACTTATATTTTTCCGGTAAAAATACCCAGTCACATTAGTATTACGGTTGGGTATCAGAAATACACCCAACCGTAAAACTGACAAAATGAAAAATAAGACAGGTTTACGGTTGGGTCTCTAGCCAAAACCCAACCGTAAAACTGTCACATTTTTATACTACAGTTTTACGGTTGGGTTTTTGATGAAAACCCAACCATATATATGAAAGAATAATGTTACGGTTGGGTATTGGCTGGAAACCCAACCGTAAGGTTTATGGCCTCAACACATAAATTCCCTAGGATATTACGGTTGGGTTTTCAGCCAGAACCCAACCGTAAATTCTACTGGATAACTTTAATTTTGATTCTCTAATTTGTTTGTTTTTCGTTTTTTCTTTGTTTGAATGACCCAATTTACCTTCAATCTAGTTAAAATGATTGAATAAGTTCAATTTTTTGATTTTGAAACCCAAATTTGACCTTAAAACTCAAAGGTAAAAACATCAGTTACGGTTGGGTTTTGGCTGAAAACCCAACCGTAAGGTTTATGACCTTAAAACATAATTCCCCTATGATATTACGGTTGGGTTATTTTCAAAACCCAACTGTAAATTCTATTTGTGGAAAGTTTTGGGTCGTTTTTGAATTATATTTTTTTTGGGTTTTCAGATAGAGCCGTTCAAACCTTGTACGACCCATTTTTCAAAATATAACCGTTATACTTCTGGTTTATAAGTGGAATAGTTGAGTACATATCCTTTCCATCCATTTTTTCAAAAAATAAACCTTTATGTTACAACAATCATCTCCAACATAGTGGAACATGGGTCAACCTGGCATTAAAAATCCAGATTTTTCTTTGGAAGAAGATTTATGTATTTGCCGCAACTATGTATTATGTTTTCCAAAAAGAGGAGAAGAAAGAAGGCAAGGTATAACGAGTCCGAGTTATTGGCAAACAATCCATGAAAACTTTTGTTCTGAAACCGGCAACCCTTATAACCGTGATCACGTCAAGTTGATTTGTTGATATAACACTATACACCGATACGTAGAAGAATTTATGGCATTAGTTCGTATTATTGGTCAACTACGACTTAGGGGTGAAACCGATGATGAGGTGTTACAAAGATCTCTTGAAGAATGGAGGAGATGGAAAATATGGCCCTTTTTATACCTACCTCATTATCACATCCTAAAAGACTTTTTGCTCACTCGCAAACCTATTTATTAGTTCTTTTGTAATGCCATTTGGGTTTTTTAGTGTTAATTTCAATTGTATCCCAGGTTGCTTTAATGATTTCATGGGTTGTAATGTGGTCAAAAATTTGATGTTTACATAAATTTTGTGTTTGAACCCAGTTTTGAGTGAATTGAAATTCCAAAATAAGGTTACTTATAATAATATTACGGTTGGGTTTTGAGTGCAAACCCAACCGTAAACCTTCCAGTTTAAATTCATCCAGGTTTACGGTTGGGTTTGTACTCACAAACCAACTGTAAAAGTGACAGGTTTACGGTTGGGTTTTGAGTACAAACCCAACCGTAAACCTGAGTGAATTTAAACTGGAGGGTTTACGGTTGGGTTTTCACTCAAAACCCAACCGTAATATTATTATAATTGTTCAGTGACTAGTTTACGGTTGGGTTTTTACTAAAAACCCAACCGTAAACCTGGAAACATTTTGTAGTAACACATATGATAGTACAAATTTTTATATTCCAAAAAACTATATTCATATTATGATTCCTCCAACATACATATTAACATTCTGACTCCGACTCAGAAACAAATGATATGAATTGAAATGTCGGTGAGGGTTTTAATGCCTTCCAGAGTTCTAAATTGTGCTTGAATCTGTGACACCAAGACTTGGCGATATCACCGCCGTACCCATCCTGTAAAGGGGGTAATGGACTTCCTTCTTTCAACTTTAGACCAACAAAATGGCAGTTCTGCACCAGCCCAATCACACATCTTCTATTTGCCAATTGTTCGACAAATGTTGATCTTGTTGGTGCAAATGTTAAACAATATCCATTTGAGATATAATGGATGACGCAATTAAAAGCGTTGGCAAGGATTTGGCCACATATTGGCATGCTTATCCAATACTCACTAGTCCAATTCTTATTGCCTATTAAACGCCTTTCGAGAGCAATGAACTCCTCGTTTAACAACTACTCTTCATCTCTATATGCACACATCATTGGCTTGTATATATCCGGGTAAGAGCGTAGTTCAACCGCTGACTTATGCCTTACAAAAGTTACTTCGTCCATACCCAACCCTGCTGCTCCGCTAAATGGTCCAACTTGTTCAATGAATACATGGTATCCTCAATTACCATCACCGGCAACATCGTAGGTGGCCTTTATGTATGGACGAAAAAAAGCTGGGAACGATGACATATAATTTTCATAAATAATTTGCTCGGTTCGGACGATTTTGCCATTCTCATTTCTTGAATAGTTAGATGGAAATTGCATCAATCCTCTTGCAATCCGGATCGTATATGGCTCTTCAACCACTAATGTATTGCTTTTAAGTTTTTCTTTTCTTCTTGCTAATTCTTTCATACTAACTCTTTTTTTTCTTCTTGCTAATTCCTTCATACTTACTCTTATTGAGTTTGGGTGTGGAAGAACTTTTCCCTTGGCACCAAGTTCAATTGTTGAACTATCTTGAGTGGGAACCGCGGGACCTTTTCCTTTAATATCTACTACACTTGGTCCCCCTTGTTCCGTTCGACTTATTTTTCGTTGAGCATCGTCCTCCTTCTCATCCTCTGCTTCATATTCATTTTGCAAATGCTCAAATGCACAAGGGTTTCTTTTCTTTGATTCTTCATGCAATTCCCTAGCTTTTTTCCGTCCCACGGCCCTCGATTCTTTGGTAGAAGGCCTACCTTTTCTCTTCCCTCTAATTGGTTCCTTGACAGAGTACCTTGTGTGCGGAAACACGAAGTAACTCAAGTTTGTCAACCAAATTTGCCTTTGCGCCTTATTTAATGTATCGTATTTCTTGGCTATAGCCTTTCCAACATGGGTGTCGGCAAACGATGCACCAAAATCTTGCTCGACGATGGGTTCATCGAAAGACAATTGTTGCCAAAACGGATCAATATCTTGAATTGAGATCACACCGTCTTCTTCGTACTTGGGCATCATATGCCGGCAGGGAAGTCCCAAACTTGACATGTTATGACAAACACACTCTTCTTCTCCGTGTAAGTTGCCCAATCTATAGTGCTTTATTTCGTACATTATCTTCTCAATAGCACAATGGGACACCTTATAAAAAATACTTTGGAGCAATGGTTCGTCTTTATAGCTGACGTGTTTTCTAGAAAGGCTTTTTTCAAAAGATTCCTTAACTCTGTCAAGGTCATGGACAAAATAATCGTGCATCGCTTCGAAGACCGTAACAAACCCACCATCACAATTATGAAGCTTCTTCTTCATTGTGTTGTGAGATGACTCCACGGTACTTGTAGCTTGGTTGTCAAAGTGCCTATATTGGTTTGTGAACGCCGCTACAAACTTCTCTTTGTGGGGATTCAACCAATTGTCCATCAAATAGTTCACAACTTTTGGATAATTACTCCAATGCAAGCATAACATACGAACATTTTCTTCATAGTCTTCCTTGTTGATAGACCATGTCAAAGCATCCCATTCAGTTTGGAAACTAGCCCATTTTAGTTCCGCCAACTTGTCATCCTCCTTGAATTTTTCTTTGGCCGCTTCTTGTTCTGATACCGGCAATTTATTAATTCTCTCCATCTCGCTTCTCTTTGTTGGCCGAATAATCGTTTTGCACTTGGTTTGAATATTATTCCACAAGTGGAACGTGCAAAGAAGATGATGAGCATCTGGGAATACCCTTCCAATGGCATTCATCAAGCCTTGTTCTTTGTCGGTGATAATTACCTTAGGGGTATAACCTTCAACGTAGAATAATTTAATTTGTTCCAATGCCCACACATAGCTATCTTGGAGCTCGTTTCTCAAGAAGCAAAAGGCATCACTAAACGGGGACTTGGTAGAAGTTTGCCCTACAACATTCAATACCGGGAGCTCATACTTGTTAGTTTTGTACGTGCAATCCATCATAAGCACTTGATGGGAGCACCGTGCTAACTTTATAAACTCGGGATGAGCCAATATAATATGCTTAATTTCTTTATTTTCATCTTCTTCGTGAAACATGGTGTAGTTTTTGTCTCCCCCAAGTACAAAAGTTGTTGGATCGGGTCCCTTTCTTCCCATTTCTTACGCTTCAACTTGGCTTTGGCGTTGTAGATTGTCTCCAACGTAGACACATTATTTGAGTTTATTTTCTTCAAGTGCCCGAGTATATCACTGGGTTTCAAACGCTTATCCGTCATATCGTTTACGATGAGCTTTTCTTCCTTGGTAAGCCGGGCCATAGAAGGATGCGTTAACAAAGTCTCTGGTGGTAGGTGGTTGTGACGACCGCATACAACTGTAGACAAGAACCACTTATTCTCGTTGTTCTTATGAAATTGAAGTTTGAAAGGATATCCCGTCTTCTTAGTGTAAGTTTTTCGTTTGATCTTCGTCTTTGGTACATACTCAGTACCATTCTTTGCATGTCTTGTGTATTGTCCACTACACTCACAAACCATTTGAAAGCGGTTGTGTTTTTGTTGGTTGTTACAAACAATCACATACATGATGAGTTTCCCATGTTCTGTAGCCCACTTCTTTGCATCTTCTTTTTTATCCCATGTCTACATGGTCCAAAAACATAAAGTTAGGTGAAAAAAAATGGCATTATGACAATTGTCGATAGGGATTAACAACTTATCTATAACCTACCAGGTCGTTCAAATAGTGATCCGTAGTATCTATAGTTTCAATATCATTTGGAGGAGGCTGATCATACATTGGTTGAGGTACAACCGTAACCTGAACAAAAAAGATCAAGGCCAAGCGTCAGAAAAAACACTAAAACCAATAAGTTTACGGTTGGTTTAGAAGCATCGGACCCAACCGTAATAGCGTCATACCCAATCGTAATATCGTCATACCCAACCGTAATATCGTCATACCCAACCGTAATACAGGGGAAAAAAGTCAACCCAATGTTACGGTTGGGTTTGCAGCTAAAACCCAACCGTAACAAGTGCAGTAAATACCCATGCACGTAATAAGTTACGGTTGGGTTTGTGGTAAACACCCAACCGAAAAACTGTAAAACAGTACTTTTCAGAAACACAAATGGATACTTACGGTTGGGTTTCTTGAGAAAAACCAACCGTAACTATACTGTTGTAACAAAAAAAAAAAAAATTATGCACTTCAGTTCCTTAAATATCTGCAAAAAATGAAAAAGAGTTTAAGCTAGAATCATACCTGACTATTCTCAGCAGTTGTATCTTCACTTTGACGACTAATATTTCCATTTGCTTTAGTTTCACCATCACAACTTACACTTAAAACCTCTCTACCATCCAAATAATCATACATAGTTGGGTCTCCCTCAATGGGTATGTAGAATTTAGTTTGGCAATCATACAAGGATTCACCCTCCACAAATTTGCCACTAGAATCACTCATTTTGGTGTTTTCAAAATTTTGGGTTAACACTCTCTTATCTCTCTTCCACTTTTCCCACCAGCACAAAACAAATACAAGATTGATTTAACCATAAAAAATGAAGAATATATGAAACGAAGATGATCATTTACGGTTGGGTTTCAAGAAACAACCCAACCGTAAATAAATTTCCAATTAAAAACTTATGTTTACGGTTGGGTAAGATAATTAAACCCAACCGTAATATAATTTGCAATAAAATAACATATTTGTTACGGTTAGGTTACATTACATAACCCAACCGTAAATGATCATCGCACTTAAACTAACACTAAAAATTACGGTTGGGTTCTAAGCCAAAACCCAACCGTAATATAATTTGCACAAAAATCACTAGGATATTACGTTTGGGTTTTAATGCAAAACCCAACCGTAAATTATCACTCAATAGTCACAAAAAAATTACAATTCCAACGGTTATTTTTTTTCAAAATCTAGCCGTTGGGAATTTTTTCCCTATAAAAGGAAACATTTCCTTTTATAATTCTCATTATTCTCTATCCCTTTCATTCTCATTATAATTCTAGACTTTCCAACTTATTCTCGCCATACCCTTTCAACCATTTAAAATTGTTCGATACACGAATGATGAAGATGTTGCAATTGTTCGAGGGTGGGTTACGATGATAGACCACGCTTACGAGAGAGCCTTCTATAACAACAATAGAAACGTTGATATAGATGAAAATTGGATGGACTGTCAGGAGGACGATTCTTGGTGGGAGCGTGTGTTTGAAATGTTTGTGGCATTACACGGGAATAGATATCGGAGGACAATCAGTAACATCAAGGGACGCTTTGAGGCGTTGTATGAAGAAATGGAAAACCTAAAACTGGAAATGAAAATGAGAGTTGAAGCATTTCCCAACGAAACCAATGTGGAAAGAGTAAGTGTGTCAATTAATAAATCGTTCTTTCTTCCCAATTTTTTTTTAAAATAATAAAACTTATAATTGATTTATTTTTTTCAGCATGTCATGGCTAGGGCGCAGTATAAAATCAAATATGGGAAGGAGTTCAAGCATACAGATTTCTATCGTATCTTGGAACAAAGTTTATATCTTGAGTTTCGCCGTTATGATTAAGTGTTTAAGTGTTTAAGTTTAATCATCTAATGATCTACTGTATTTCGTTTCCTTTAGTTCTTCCTTTAATGTTAAAAATAAGGTTTTTAACAACTATGGTATTTGATAAGAAAATGAACTAAACCCAAGCATAACTAATTTTGTCTTAAAAACTTCTCTTACGGTTGGCTTCCATGACTCAACCCAACCGTAACTAGAATCCATACTAAAAAAATTCATATTTACGGTTGGGTTCGATTACTAAACCCAACCTTAACAAAATTGAACAAACACCAAACTTTCTTACGGTTGGGTCTCAAGGAAAAAGCCAACCGTAACAATATCGTAAAATATACACTAAAACTAACACTAGAAGTTACGGTTGGGTTCGGTTACTCAACCAAACCGTAACTACATTTCACTCAAAATATCATTTTACGGTTGGGTTCGATTACTAAACCCAACCATAAATAAATTGTAGAAACACCACAACTAAATTACGGTTGGGTTTCACCTCAAAACCCAACCGTAAATTCTACGGGAACCTCAAAATGTTTGAATTTACGTCCTCTCAAAATAGACAATTCCAACGGGTTTTTTTTCTTCAAAAATCTACCCGTTGGTGACTTTTTCCCTATAAAAGGAAACCTTTACTTGTCACTTTCTCATTATTCTCTATCCCTTTCATTCTCATTATAATTCTACACTTTCTCATTATCTCACCATACCCTTTCAACCACTAAAAATGGTAAATACATACACGAATGATGAAGATGTTGCAATTGTTCGAGCATGGCATACGATGGTAGAGCATGCTTATGATAGAGCCTTCTATAACAACAATAACAACGTTGTTTCACAAGAAGATTGGCATGAGGGTCAAGATACCGATGAATGGTGGAATCGTGTATTTCGAATGTTTGCGGCATTACATGGGAATGTAAACCCTTGGGTTACGTGGAGAGCCATCAAGAGACGGTTTGAGACGTTGTATCGATGCATGAACAACTTAAAACTGGAAATGCAAGCTAGACTCGAAGCAAATCCCTACGAGAACGGTGTGGAAAGAGTAAGTTTGTCGATTAATAAATCGTTAATTAAAAAGAGATTTCTAAAATTCATACTTATAATTGATTTATTTTTTTTCATTATGTGTTGGCTATGGAGCAATATAGAATCAAATATGGGGAGGAGTTCAAGCATATAGATTGCTATCGTATTATGGAAACAAGTCGGGTGTTTGATTTTCACCATTATCTTTAAGTGCTTAAGTGTAATCATCCAATGTTCTATTGTATTTCGTTTCCAATCGTTTATTTCCTTTAATGTACTACTTTAAATCTATTACAATAGAAGGAATAAGTTACAAAGTTGGGTTTTAAACCCAAATTGGAGTATATTGAAAATCAAAAAACAGTTAACAAGACCATTTACGGTTGGGTCCTATTACTAAACCCAACCGTAATACATTTTGTACAAACACCACAAATTGTCTACGGTAGGGTTTTAAGGCAAAACCCAACCGTAACTATGTTTTGAAATTCAAACAAAAATTTACAGAATCTGTTACGGTTGGGTTATAAGCCCAACCCAACCGTAAATTGTACTGGATACGGTTGGGTTTTAAGGCAAAACCCAACCGTAATTATGTGTTGTAATTGGAACATAAATTATCAGAATTGTTACGGTTGGGTTATAAGCCAAAACCCAACCGTAAGTTCTACTAGCTACGGTTGGGTTTTAAGGCAAAACCCAACCGTAACTCTGTGTTGAAATTAGAACAAAAATTATCAGATTATGTTACGGTTGGGTTATAAGCCAAAACCCAACCGTAAATTCTACTGGATAACACAAATTTAGATTATCTAATTTGTGTTTTTTTCGTTTTTTCTTTGTTTCAAACACCCAATTTACCTTCAATCTAGAAAAAATGATTGAATTATTTCAAAATTTTGATTTTTAAAACTCAAAATTAACCAAAAAAATCAATTCTCCTAAGGATAAGTTACGGTTGGTTTTTCCTTTAAAACCCAACCGTAACTATGGGAAAAATGTTGTTCATCATTTTCTTCAACTTACGGTTAGGTCTGGTTGAAAACCCAACCGTAACTAGGGGAAAAATTGGGTTCATTATTTTTCTTCTACTTACGGTTGGGTCTGGTTTAAAACCCAACCGTAACTTGGGAAAAAGATGGTGTTCATCATTGTTCTTTGAGTTACGGTTGGGTTTTGTTGAAAACCCAACCGTAATTTCGGGAAAATATGGTGTTCTTCGGTGTTCTTGGTGTTACGGTTGGGTCTGACATGAAACCCAACCGTAACTTTCTCTGAATCACAAAAAATCAAACTTTCAAATCGTGATTTCATCTAATTTGTGCCATAAAAAGATCAAGAGTTTAATCTAGAGGTATCTAAATGCTACTATGGTTTATTGAATCAAAATCTAGGGTTTAAAAAAAAACCCATAAAATTTTCTTAAATTTCATCAAGATTTTCTTCCCACCAAACACAAATTCAAAAAAAAAAATTGATCCAAAAAATTTGATTAAGAAATATATTATGTTTAATTAATCATGATTAGCTTAATCTAATCTTAACTAATTAATGTAATTAAGATTAATAATCAAGGATAGTTTGGGTATTTGATAAGAATTATGGATAAGAGGTTTTTGAGTTTTACTTCATAGTGTCCCTATTTCGTCTTATTATTGGAGCCCCTCTATTGATGTTGGAGCCCCTATATCAGGCTTCCAAATAAAATGTATGTCTGGCTCGGTCTAATCCATCTAACATTGTAATTTGTACAACCATGAACCATGTGTTATGACCCAGATGAGTGGTATCTACTCTGGAGAGCAGAGATAACTTCATACGCTTTGACTGGAACTAAAAAAAAATCGGACGATACACACATTAGAACCAGTGTTGACTATTCAGAAACCAGAATTTGTGTGCATTTATTAGGTAGAGTTTTTAAAGAATATTATTATAGGGAAAGCTATAAATATTTTGGGGAAAGCTGATTTTAGTATATATCCAAACTGACTTGCAGTCATTAAGGGCGGAAATAGAAAAAATAACATGTCATCCTTAACCATTATTTTTGTTCCCTTCCACCACCACCACCTTCAAACAAGATTAGTCTTCTTTCGTTTCAAGATTTCTCTGCAACTGCAAAATAAAATTCGGTCTCACAACTAATTTAAATTAAACTATTATCTTTAATAAATCCCTTGTACCCATTAGAAATTGATTGAAATAGTTATCTTCATTCCCCGATTCATAATGAAAGTAAACCGTTAGGAAATCTCAAGTCTACCGATCCAAAAAAAAAGTCTCAAGTCTACACTTTAATTAAACACCCCAATTAGTTACTTAATTTGATTAGTTATTAACGGTCGAAGTAATAAAGACAGCCACCAAATAATAACCAATAGCTTCTTGTTCAGTGAGATAAAATACACCTCCAAACAAACCAAATTCTCCCTCAATTCCTCCTCCTATTCCATTAATTTATTTTGGTTTTGTTTTGAAACCCCTAGAAAATTCAAAAACATCTCTTTCAGTATGAAATCTTGGTACTTTGAATAGTTATCTTAAATTGAATTATTATCATGCATTGTTTGTTTTACCAATTAAATAATTACTCCTTCCGTTTCTGGAAAATTGTTACTATTACTTTTTTATTTTAGCATATTTTTAGGTCAATTTGAAAAAGTGAGAGTAACTCTTTTCCTAAAACGGAGATAGTATAATTTTTCATCAATAAGTTATTGTTATTTTTAAGTTATCATCATATTTTGTTACTTTCAAGTTATTATCAAAAAAAAATTTAGTAGATTTCACAGTTGTAGTTCACTATCAGGAGAGAAGGAAATTATATTCAGGTTCAATGGGTGATTTTGATGGAATGTGCAGGGATAACAAGAATAAGTGGAAGACGGCTATTCGATGGAAAAATGGGATGGTTTTAAGTTTTCATGCTTCCACCGTTGTTGACCGAAAGTCAATACCTTAGATCAAAAGTCAGCTTTCCCCCAATAAATTTTAGCTTTCCCACTAACAAAAATCTTTTTTTTTTCTCCTTCTGTCTCCTAAAATGTAACTGTGCAAGTGAAGGATCGCTGCGGGGTATGGGAATTATGCATAAATCTCTACTTCTTTGGGCGGTTGGGCCCAACGTCTCCAACATGTTTAGGGGTTTGTATATCAGTTTACTATGCTTTAAAAAAATTCGGCCTAAATTTAAATTTTTTTAATAATATGTTTAAGGGTATGTACGTCATTCCATAATTCGGAGTGTAAATTTATATTTTTTTAATTAAGTGCATGTCAACACAGATAATTCATGGATAGAGTCGTAGCCTAATTTTTCTAAAATAAAATGCAAGAATCTGGATTTAGGCGTTGTAGATGGTAGCTTTTTGTCAAGGCGAAAATCGTACAAAATTATGTTTTTGACTCGGGTCTCAGAAATACTGAACTTTAGTGTTTTCATCTTGCAAAGAATTTTAGGAATATATCAAATTTTGATAAGCGTCTGTGTCTGTCTCTCTCTGTATGTATATAATCATATGAATGCTTCACCCGGCTGAACTCGTAAGAGTTTTATGTATACGACTGTATTTACGGAATAAATCAGTATTCATCCATGTACAAAATTACTAGAATAACATTGGTGCTTCTTGCAATATTCCCAGATATTCTATGATTTTACACAATAAATCTCAAGCTCCTAGATGGATTGCTCACTAGTATAAAGCAACTTGAGTATTCTTTAGTGCTATATTCCACGACTGAATTCCTAAAAAATTACCTTGTGTCAATACTCATGCTCAACTGGATGATATTGATTTGTAATGGTGCCTATACGAACTTGTATAAAAGTATGTAAAAAGATGCACATAAATGTACTTGACTAAAACACCACATATGTGCCTGGATATCAAGTCAAAAACTATGATAAACACAAAAAATAGAGCCTTGACTAGCCAAATCTAACCTTGGTTAAGCTCAAGAGTCACATCTCCCATGATTGGTTACATTAAAAACCAATAATAAAAAATAAAAATAATAAAAAATAATAATAATATCCTAGCTTTTTTGGGGCCTATACGACTGATGTTGGCCATATTAAAAGAAGGAAAGTCTTTTATTATATTTAGCCGGACAAAATTTATTCCACGGCCGACCAACTTGGTCGGCAACCTCACTTCTCGCCTGACCAAGTTGGTTGGCCAACTTGTTGGGATAAAGCAATAGTCATGACTGGCGGGAACAAAATTCCTTAGGAGTCTGAATTTAAACCTAGAGTTAAGAGTCCATCTCTCATTTTTGCAATGCTTATTCGCGTTGCAAATATTAAAGCCTGGAGTCCCAATTAAATTTAAGGCTTGGAGACCCAACTCCCCTTCTGCAAGTTTATAAACGTTGCAAATATTGAAGCTCGGAGTCCCAACTAAATTTAAGCTTGGAGTCCCGACTCCTCTTCTGCAACACTTATAAGCGTTACAATTTTAGAACTTGGAGTCCCAACCTCTTTTCATCTTTTCTACAACACTTATAAGCATTGCAAACTTAAAAGTTGGGAGTCCCGATTTCTTTCTTATGCTTGAAAGGCATCCGACATATTTTATGTATAGCCTCCCAAGGTCAACGACTTACTCAGTATGCCATACCTATTTTTGACAGACCACATATGGTGTATAATGTGTAAGTGACATGGTGAGCCATATTTTTATAAAATTTAATTTATTATATATGACATGTCATATATACAATCAACATATAACTGAGCATGGATGGATCACCATAGTGTCTGGCCATAAATATATTATTTCCCGTGGCTTCACACATATGTCTTGCTACATATGCTTGACCACTTCAATACTTAAATATTTTCTTCTTCAGTCTTTCTTGATCATCCATCACCTCTTGCTGATGACGTGAGAGGCATTGTTCGACCTATTTAACGCCTTCATCCGGCATCACCTATTTAGTATGTCAATACTTTAACTCTCACTGCTCACCTGAGCATATCAGAGTCTCGACATGAGGCCTAAATAAATACATATTTATTTTCAGTCTACCTGCTCCTTACGAGCCACACTAGATTGCCAGACTCATCAAGACTCATTATTCATCTCTGGCCAGGCATGACAAGTCATAATTCAACTTGACTAAGAAAGTCACAACTCGACTTAATACTAAGTAGTATTTTCTACTAGAAATCATACGAGACATCAAAGATATCACAAATGGGGGGATATTTACTAGGATATTGGTATGGAGGTCAACGGCATCAGGTGTAGCAATACATCCATTAGGGGAAAGTGTCTACAATGTTCGACGATTAGCTAAGTAGAGGAGTGATGGGTGTGTAACCGTCCATTCATCCTCAAACAAGTGGGGACGGTTTTCAACACACTCTTCACCATCTCCACTTCATCACTACTTCACAATCACCATTCCGCACGAGGTCAGGGTGAACTGTTACTTACAACTATTATAAATAGATTGGAGAATCTATTTAAACAAGAACGGACAGAACACACGAATCGACTACCTGATTTTCATAAAAAGATTTCTCTCAGTCATATACAGAGAATTCTTCATAGAAATTACACATCTATCATATCTAAAAAAGTCTGATACTTTAACCTCAACACTTGCTATGCTTCCCTCCCTAAGACCAACCCTTCTTCTTCCTTTATGACCGAAACAAGATTGGAACAACTATTTCTTGGTTTAGGCTAATCTTGCGTGATTTTGATCTCTTAAATATAAAAGTACTTTCATAGTATAAATTTTTTAAGGTTTAGACGTATTCTTCATCATTTTACCCATATTTTTCTCTCTTTACCTTTGAATTCGCTTTTACCCACAAACAGGTATAAAAAAAAAACCCAAAATATTTGAACCTGTGCTTTTCGCAATTTACGTGATCTAGAAATATATGTAGGTTTAGGCTATAGTTTCAATTTAAAACTATAAGTTGGTTTTTTGAAAAAAAATTGATATTTCAAAAAACTTATATTTGGAACACTATACAAGTACTAGGTTAAAAAAATGAAACATAATACCATGTTAATGATCGATAGCTTATTATGATTTCTGAGTTTTACGAAAGGAATGTTGTTTAGGTGTACTTGCTGCAATGAAAATGTAATTAACTACTTAACCAATTGAATTAACTTATCAAATTAACACTCTCCAATAAGCTTTAGTGACATATCACCCACTCTTACCACTCACAAACTCTGAAATTAATATGTTTCTTAATATTTTTATTTTATTATATTTAATTTATATGCATTTAATCTCAAAAGGTCCAAAAAATATTTAATAATATTGTTGTTGTTACAGGAATCACATAATTGGATTTCATGTTCATTACAAGGATATCATGTGATGTGAGAGATCTGCTTTCATTTGACCAACAAAGTTAGTTGTTGAATCATTTGATAAAAGGATGTTCTTCCATTTTATTTGACTAATCCTAGCTAATGGGAATAAGAAACATTAAAAGTGAAAGGGGGTGGGATGCCTAATGAAGGTTTAAAAGAACTTATAATGAACAACTCTTACGAAGAAGACGAAGTAGCGCATGAAGAAATCGAAAGTGTTCGCCCTATCGTTACTCGCCACTTGCTTATTGCCCAACTAAAACAATACTTCACGAGTTTGTTGACTCGCTGCATTGGAAGATATGAAAAAAGCCATTACTTATAATTGGAGGTTTACAATTTTAGCCGAGATGTACCTAGCACATGATACAACGTCAATATATAGCTCGGGCTTCATCGGTTTATGGGGCATTATTGAGATACATATCGCAAATCATTTCCTTTGTCTTTTTTTTTCAAATAAAATGGTCATACACTAATATATGAGTTTACTTTCAGTATTGCTTTTATACTAACTTCTATGTTAGTAGACCTACTTTTTTTGGATTGTGCTAGACTTTGGTATCCAATTATATACAACTATGCAAATATCAAAAGGAAAATTGAGCAAAAATTCAAAGTGACGTTGCGCATATCAACAAATTTGTACAAAGGATTATAATAACTGCAAAGAAAATCAAAAAAGTTATTATTATGTATGTGTATTATTCACATTATCACAACGGAGACGTAAAAGGTGTTTACGAGTTTGTGTTGTTACAAACTGTGTTATTAAGTCCGATATTGGACTGTGGTGCTTGGTATCCAGAGGAAAGATGCCTTAAGCCCTTAACGAATATAAGAGTCATTATCATGAATCTCCCTAGTTCAGAGGCCAAATTTCAGGAACCGATTTTTTTACAATTAATTGGTTCAATAACTCATATTTCTTTTTTTATGGGTTTAGAAGACAAGTAAATATAGATATTATTTTAATACCCATATATTTCTAAGATACTTTTCAATATCCAATTTGGATATTTCAACTAACTTTTTATCTTCAAATATAAGTACATGTGATTAAAAATGCCCTTTTCTACCTATTTGGAACCGTCAACAATCACGTGTGGTGGGATCACATGATTATGTTAGCTAATATTTCTAACGAGTTACAACACCAAAACTACTTAAGAGTAAGACGTGTCGATTACTTATGTTATAAAACCAAAATAAGTCTGAACCATTCTTGGTAAATTTAAAGTAGATTCTTAAATAATGTAAAAGAAGAGTTGATAATAGTTGGGTTTCTTTTGATGAAGGTGGTGAAAAATTAGGACCGAGATCCATTAAATGTGTAGCTCATGATGTAGTTATGGTATACAATTCGATAAATCTTCTATAGTATAGGAATACGAAAGAATATAATTAAGTGGTAGTGTGGATTAGATGTAGAATTACTTGGTATCTAAGATAAATACTTTGGATTTAAAAATAAATTTTTATTATTAAAAGTATTAAGTATAATTCACATCTAAAATTCATTTGAGTCATTAAACTAGTCCAAAAATACGAATTTTGCATTTTCCCAATTCTTACTTTTAGATTATATCTTGATTGATATTCATTCTAGTTTAAACCTGGATGAAACCAGTTTCATACTAGTATAAACATGGATGAAAATAAATTCAACTAAATTTAAAAAAGGATAAAACCGGTTTCATTCTAGTTTAAACATGAATGAAAACAAACTCTATGTTTCAAAAAAAAAATAAAAAAAAAAAAACAAAGTCGGATTCTAACGCATTATCTAATAAATATTTTTTTCTCTTAGTTTATGTCAGGATGCATCCAGTTTCATCCTGGCTATTTTTTGAATAATTTTTTCTATTTTAGTTTAATCCAGGATGCAACCAGTTTCATCTTAGATATTTATTTATTTTCAAAAAAAATACTTTTGAATTTACTATCAATAATGGATCTTGTTTTATAGATAATTTAAAATCCTTTTCAAAGTTATAAGTTTTATTAAAATTGGATATATATTTTGGAAGTTATGAATTTTTTTATGGTTTAGTTATAAATAAGAGAGAGAAAAGGATAAAAAGAAGAAAAAATGTAAAGATAAAGAATTTTAGTGTCCATTTCATCCATTTATAATGTTTAAGTGTCTATTAGAACTATATTTTAAGGAATTTTGGTTTGGTTTGGTCTAGGAATTCAAATGTCAATTTTTTGATGGGGTCAAGTCTTGGTTTGAGAATGCTTTAATTGACTAGAAGGAGGTTTTTAGTATAGTATGTCGGCAGATTTTTATAGAAATTCAATCATTTTTGATAAGGTTACACCAAACCCTATGAATTATATTTTTTGTTATTAGAAAGGCTTTTAAAGAGTGGGAAATGTTTTGGGGAAGAAGGATTCAGTTGATCTTACAAAGAATATGAGTAATAATTCCAATAAAGATATGCTTATTACAAGACCATCAGCAGAAGCTTTAGCTTTTCACAAAGTAGTGGAATGGGTAAATGAACAAAATATTAACAAATTTAGTATCATATCATATTGTACATATGTGGTGAATTTTTCGTAAGAAAGGACAAACAATTGTGACTGGAGAACTACTACTATTTTGAATGATGTCCTTTCTCTTTTGTGTAATACAAATGTAAATATTATGCATGTAGATAGGAATCTAAATAGTGAAGCAGATAAATTAACAAAGTGAAGTAGCGCTAAAAAATGTGTTTTTGATGTAAATAACTCTTTCCACAATATTTGAAAGCTAGGATGATGGATGATATTGTAAAGGGTAGAAACATTGACATATACTCTTTTTAGCCTTAATAATATACTTCGGTTTATTAAAATAAATAAATGGATTTATATAATATAATAATATTGTTTGTTAAAGTGAAGTAATAATAGTAATGAAATTGTTGGTATTCGTTGGATAAGAAATTGTATAGGAAATCTTATGGTCGAGAGGCTAGTGTATGACCTCCATAACCAAACCATCAGTTCTGATGGTTTTCTTATCCACTTTTCTTATTTGTTTATCCCTTAACACCTCAAAAATAAGCAGATTTTGCTTATTCGCTTATCATATTGGACTTAAGCCTTAATACACTGCAATCATATAAATCACATGAGGTTACTAATTTATCTAGAAAAAAAAAAACAGCTTGATAAACCCATTTTGGGTGCTTAACTACCATGGGACTAAACACGGCATTATAGTATTAGTGACAACTGTGATATATAACAATGATTACTTACCTTAAGGCCTTGAGTGTGTAAGGTTCGGGTTGTCAAACACAAATCCCCTAAAAAATTAGAAGAGAGTTTAGCTTCAAGCAGTTTTCGAAATTTGGGTTACGACTACATCTCATAAGATGGTGATGAATGGATAATTTTGATCTTAGCAGTGTAAGCTAAGTTATGCATACAATACTTGACTAGTCTGGGTCTCTTGATTCATAGCAAGCTATTTTTTTCCAGTTATACAAGTAGAGTGCATGTGCATTGCACGTAATGTGCTATAGTTTTCCGTCTGAAAGTCAAAGTCCAGATATATTTCTTGTTGAACATATTAAAGTACTGATGCAGATCGGAAGCGTGTAAAGATGATAATAATTACAGTGGAATAGAATTATTGAAAAGTAACCAGTAGAATGAATAGGAATCGATAGAAATTAGTTGATCTTCAAAGAGATATCCTAAAATCTACAGGGTTATCTAGACTTCGTTAATTCATTACGAATAACAACTATGGATATGAGATTAATATTCAGACTTCGGGGTAAACCCAACTATGAATTAACATCAAAATCAATAAACTCAACAAGTTTAATGAAAATAAAATAATTTTAATCGATTAAAAACTCCCCTAATTTTCGTTTTTGGAGCTCCTTATATAGATAACTCCTACTAAACAAACCCTAAACTTATCAAAAACCTATAAACTTGTTTCCCAAGGTATCTACTACCTTTAGGCAACTTTCTAACTTATTAAAACTCTTAAAATAAACTTCTAGACTCTTCTAAAATTACCCTAAATAATAAATCCAAAAATTAATTATTTTTCTACTAAAAATAATATTAATAAAATATAAATAATAATAATAAAATTATAGATTTATTTTCCATAAATCTTCCTCCATCATTCTATCGGTGTTGGAGAAGATTCGTCATAGAATCTTGTCGGTATTATGTTCTGCATGTGTAACTCGTTGATGATGATCCTCATACACATGAATTGATGTTGTAAAAAAATAATTTATGCACCGTATAGAAGCATGATGTATGATGGAAGCCCAAAACGGATCTTCATAAGTTGATTCAACAAATTCTTTCTTGTTGGGGGTAGATATGAGAGACCATTTGTGTATCAAAATAATCAGCAACTAGCTTACTCTCGGGCAAAGACAACTCATAAATATCAGGAATTTCTAAATCAATAAGTTTATCAGGATTGGATGACTCACCATGAAACTCCATCAAATCATGTGAAATTTCTTGAGTGTTTTTCTTTATCAGAAAAAGGATGTTCTTCGCCTTTTTGAGAAGAAAATTCCATATCCTCCTCATCATCGGGATATTTATCAAAGATCGAAGTTGTATATCTCTAAACAATAACTTGATTTTGTGCATCATTGTCATGACGGAAAAACAAGTCTTTGACGTCGTTATCTGAACTATTATTTTCTTCTATAAGCGAGCATGTTTAGATCGAGATTTTAGTGACTTCTTCAAATAACATTCAATCACTTCCAGAATCTCTTTCTTTGATTTCATCAGATATTCACATTTTCTCGGATCTCGTCTTGGTGACAATTTATTAACCCTGAATACTCGTCTTAGTAACATCTTATTAACCTTAGAATCAAACTTTGCTCTGTTAACCAACTGATCTAACAAGTCATCCAATCTGGGAATTGGAAAACGGTATTTGACTGTGATTTTGTTGATGGCTCGACTGTCAACACACATTCTCCATGTTCCATCTTACTTTGGAATCAGCAAGGTTGGTACTGCACAAGGACTTAGACTCTGTCGGATCAATCCTTTTTGTAGCAAATCTTCCACTTGATGACAAAGTTCTTCATGCTCCTTAGGACTCATTCTATAATACACTTTATTTGGCAAGCTTGATCCAGGAACGAGATCAATACGATATTGTATATCCGGAGAGGTGGTAGCTCGTCCGACAACTCGTTAGGAAAAACATCCATAAATTCCTTAATTAAAGGTTAAGCTGCAATGGGGATACTACTTTCATCCTGTTGTTCTTCTTTGCCAATCAACACATACAGTTCACCTGCATCTTCTACCCCATCTTCAAATTGCTTAAACGACAAGAGATTGGTATCTTCTCCAGTAGATGTGTAGGTGCAATCTCTTTACTGGGTACAAGTACTATACGTACGTCATTCCATAAAAAACTGTAGGTATTCTTATACCCGTCATGACTACTTTTCCTATCAAACTCTCATGGATGACCCAACAACAAGTGACAAGCATCCATACTAGTAACATCACACCATATTTATCTTTACATTTGTCACCAATTAAAAAAGAAATCAAGCAACATTTTTTTACTTTTACATCATTCCCTTTCTTAAGCTAAGAAAGCTTGTATGAATGTGGATGTGCCTTGGTTTCCAGCTTGAATCGTTTCACGACCTCTTCATCAAAAATATTCTCGTAACTTCCAGGATCAATAACTAGACGACGAAATTTTCCTTCGATCGTACATGTCGATTGGAATATATAGTTACGCAACCAGCTGTCGCCCTCATCTTTACGTGGAGTGAGACAACTTCTTCTTACTACAAAGTTCACTCATTTATCTCCAGCAACTACTTCATCGACAGGTTCAGAATCATCCTCATGATCCTCTTCATAATCAGTTACCCAACCATCTTCTTCACTGTCGTTTTCAGTGAAAAATACCTTGTTCGCTCGTTCTGCTTTGTGATAGTCGCTAGCTTTGTTCCCAGATTATCCGCACTTATTACACCTACCTCCAAAAGTGGCAACTGGGGTTTTATTTGGTGTAGACGAAGAATTAAGTTTACTAGCAGTACTAGGTGTTGAAGTACTACGGTTACTTCCTGGAGATGCTGTCACATTGATACCCAATTTGAGCTTCTACGCCCTACTTGTTTCTATAGATGCCTTGCTCTATGATGTGCATCCAAAATAGAGAAGAAATCAAACATGTTAAGTGTATTCTGATATTGTTCAGGAAGACCACCTATATAGCGAGCGACTTTTTGCTCATCTTACTCTGACAAGTCGTTAAGAGAAAGTAGTCGGTAAAACTCCTTGGTGTAATCGTCTATAGAACGTACTCCCTTACGTAGGTTTTGCAACTGCTGGTACATCAATCCCATGTAGTTATGTGGTAAAACTCTGTTCTCATGTGTTTCTTCAACTTCTCCTATAATACTAACTTCTGTTTACCCTTACGACTGCGTAACAGCTTTTCTTGTTGCTACCATGAATTATCCCTCCCACGAAACATAGTCGCTACCAACGAAACTCGTTTGTTATCTGGTACTTCTTTGAATTTCAATACTTCCTCAACCGTATTCACCCATGAGAGAAACTCTTTTGGTTCCAAACCACCATGAAATTATGGGATCTCTACTTTTATTTCTGTCTTCCAGCGATCAGAATCCTCTCGTTGATTTATTTTACCTTCGCGATGCCCTCTAGCAAAAGGGTTGGCGTTATCATCTTCTTCTTCCTGCCGAAGGTTATACCGACCCAACAAATCTTGGACGTCTTCAATGAATTCTTCTCTAGATCTCCATGGAATGAAATCTTCTGGACCTCCTCCTCGACCTCGACCCTTACCGATTGCTACTTTTGGTGGCATCATATCAACCCTAGAATCGACTTTGCTCTGATACCATTTGATGCAACGAATAATAAAGAAAAGAAAGAAAAGAGAGGTTTTGTTCATACTTCAAATATTCCTAGGAATATCGACTATGAACAACTATAATTTTAGACTTTGGTTTTTCGACTTTAAATAATAATCAATTAAACTTGAACAAGTTTAAAAAAATAATTCTTATTAATTAAATTCAACTGCTTAAAACAATATATGGAGGACTCTTTTATAGACTTGGGTAAAAACCCTAACTTGCTAGTCAAGAAAGGATGGAAAAAAAAACTAAAACGACTCAAACCCTAATTTGCTATTTTTGAAAAATTTTGGTCGACCAAAATAATGAAAGTACTCGTAAAATAAAACTATTTGCCGCAAACGACGACCCAAACGGACTCCTAACGAAGAAGTTATTAACAAAACAAAAACTTTCCTAAAATAGCAAAAACGCATGTTTGAAGCCCTAAACGATGGAATTTGACTAAAATCGGAATTCCATCCAATAATGCATGTCTTGATCGTCGACCCGTTTCCAATTAAAATGGACCCGTCTTGAGCTAAATTACGACACTCGGATCTTTAACCTCCAAATAGGTTATAGCCTGCTCATCTGCATCAAGTACACAACTCCATAGAAGTAAAATTTACATCATTATTTTTTTTTTCAATTTTTCCTCAAAGTTTGTTGAACTATAAGAAAAAAAATACAAAAATTGAAAGATAAATAAATACGTTGAAAGGTATAAGTTTGATACTTTTTTATATGCTAGTCCTGTATATAATTTAAAGATCTTTCTGATTATAAATTTTCTACATAATTAAAAACATATGAAGTTTTTAAACATGAAAGGAGGAGGGTCTGTTGACATAGTTATTCTCACATTATCTCACAAGTTTAACAACGATTTTTAATAAAATCCACACTATAGTGAGTTTGAATGTAACTTATTGATAATACATTACTATTTTAATGATCTACATTCCTACCAAAAAATAAGCACAATTCGAGACGTAAAACATCATCATCTACCACTTAAAAATAGTCGTTAAAAATTAACATTGAAATAAAAATTGGTAGATAATAAGATTTGGTATCTTGAAATGAACTAATTTTTGGGAGGAATGTAGAGCACTATAAGAAAAATATTATTCAAAAAAATTAGCATAAATAAATTACATCACTTTGTCCTTCTTCTTGTGCGATTTCCAGGACCAAATAGGCTTCTCTTCGGCGACCTAGCTGCTCATAATTGCTCAATCTTTGCAGATCCTAGTAGATCTGAGCATTGCCTAGTATTAATACCTTATGTTTACTTCTTTAGATTGTTTGTTTTCATAGGTTTAGTTAAGGTTTAAAGGTTTTTGGGTTTTATTTATATATGATTTAACTTTCCGCTCGGCGAGGTCTCTACGCTTAGAAGGTGTCCTTATCTTCAATGTAGTAGTGATCTTTTCTAGCTTTAATGGTTGTTCTCGGTTATGGGTTTTGAGTTCCAAAGTTTCCAGCGAGGTCTTCTGGTCACTGGAGCTTCATCCTTAAAATACAGAAATTAGACAAATCACTCCTCTGGTTGGAGTAGATTCCTAGGAAAACCATTTATTCTATGATTCATTCGATTCTTCCATACATGTATTTGTTCTTCTAAGGTATTCCTTCTCTTTCTCTTATCGAAATTTTGTATTGTTCGATTACGATATGTTTCTTTGTATTTTCTTTATTTTGTGTTTAAACTGATTGTAAACTTGAATTTCAATCTTTGAAAAATGTTTATGTTTATTATCAATAAAAAAAATTAACTTCAAATTCATTATTGTTTGGATTTCGTAAAGAAAATAGTGTCAAAATTATAATATAGTGCGAAAATAACCATGTCAACAGATTCTCCATTAATCCCAATGTTTAAAACAATATTTTCGTAAATATACGAATTTTAGATAATTTAATTTGAATCCTTCTGAACATTAGCTATTAATTCCGACATCTTGTTATTATATATAAATTTGACCAAAATTCTTTCAAAATCTAACGGCTAAAATATAACATATCTCAAATTTAACGGTCAAATTTCAATGTACACTATAATTTGAATTAGTTTTTCCTTGGTGCCTTTAATAAGGTGGGGATGATTAAGATAATAAGATTTGAAGCCAGAAAACAAAATTTTGATCTGGTCTATTATAGGGGAGTTTAAGGCTAGGTTTGTAATATTTTTTTTTTTTAAAAAAAAAACACCTTTTGAAACGTAAATATGGTTATAATATCTGATATTAGTGTTTGATAAAAAAAAATTTAAGTGTTTTTTATCCCAAACACTTCCAAAATTCTTCAACCTGTAAAAGCTGGGAAGGAGGAGTTTTTAAAAGCATAAGCTTTGGTCCCTATATAAATTTAATGTTTGATTTATCTTTTATATCTCTATTTTATTTTATAAATGACAAAAAAATTTCTTAAATTTATAAACAATCAATTTTTATCTCCTATATTTTATTCTTTAAAGATTTATGTTTTTCCTTTTCAAACTATTTTTATATGCATTTCATTGAACTTTTTGTTTTAATTTAACAATACTAACAATAAGAGCAAATATTGAATAATTATTAATTTTAGTTTGATTTTTCGTTAATTATATTTATAATAAAAAGTGATTAAGTAAAATAATCTTTTTTAACAATCATAATAATAGTAATAATTAATAACTTTAATATTTCCTCTGTTTCTAGAAAAGTGTTATTATCACTTTTTCATTTTAGCCTAAAAATAGGCGTTCCTTCTTCGCCACTGTCTTCT
Source organism: Papaver californicum (assembly GCA_023531435.1). Taxonomy (NCBI): domain Eukaryota; kingdom Viridiplantae; phylum Streptophyta; class Magnoliopsida; order Ranunculales; family Papaveraceae; genus Papaver; species Papaver californicum. The sequence continues at coordinate 770,824 of JAJJMC010022403.1, forward strand.
TTTGTTCCGCGCGTACTGTACATTTGTTACAATCGGCCGGTCAATACAGACGGATTTCTTCGCCGGATGAGCTTCAAAAGAATGATTCCGAGTTCTTGCAGAGGGGAACCATACAGTATCAGATACGAGATAGATCCTCCAGAGAACAAGGTTTTTTTTCGAATAAGCCAATACATTTTGTTGAAACGGAGGGAATATTATATATTTACATTTATAATATTTAATAGTAAAAGATTTAATTGTTTTAAACCTAATAAAATTGAATAAAACTATTTTTAAAGATATATTTTTTTTATAATTTACTACAACAACAATAGTTAAATATGATATTTTATCAAACATAATTTGATCACTTTTTCAATCAGCCTTAACTTTAATTTAAATTTACCAGATGTTCATTTATTTTTTCACCTAACATAACACAATACAACATAACGACACAATAAAAAATATTTTTATAAAAAACACGCAAATACCAAATTAAACCTAAAATTGTTATAAAATTAAAATATGTGTACCGTGATGAATTAAAGGTTTGCAATGAAATTAATGTCGTGATTATCGATGGAATGAAATAGCAAAGTCTAACTGATCAGTAGTTCAGTACAACACCATGAACACCATGACATAGGAAGATTGTTAGTACCAAGCTATGGTAAGCAAATGGTAGCTAGCTAGAGGCTATGGAGCCATTTTGCAATCTTGGCCGCCTTCGCTGCTACCATACCAAATATTTTGTTTGGGATGAAATGAATAATCAACTAAGTTGAGTATTTGTCATCAATCATCCATAATATTGGGCGGTTTAACCGTCCTACATAAACGTCACATCGATAGGCTTACAGGAGCTGCACTCTAAACTCTATAAAGTAATGCATATGTAAGTATATTAGACTAAATGATCTCCATCAGGATTGAAATACCAGGGGCATGATATTTTATAGCGTGTTTACAAACCAGAAGTAGAAGTAAAAAATAAAAATAGTTTGTTTAATAAAAAATATCTTTTTTTATTTTAGAAAGTCGGTTTCACAATTTATACCCAAATTAATTTTTTATGTTTTAATTTTTATAAATCAAAAAGTTATTTCTGGATATGTATCTAAACATGCTATTAATATCTTGTCATATCCGTTCAATGTAAAATTCACATAGGTCCGAGTACTATAAGGTGTGTCCCAAATTATATTTTTATTTTGACTTGTAAGGATTAGAATCCATATTTTATATGTTATACTCCTTTGGTCCCTTGTAAATAGGTTTTCTTAGTGTTCGTACAATTTTTAAGGAAATAAGAAGAGATGAAATTTTTATAAATGTTCTTTCAAATTATATCCTAAATAATAAAATTTAGAAATGATATATATCTTTCAAATTATGGTACGGAAATTTATAAAAAATTTATGGTTGAAAATCATTTTAAAATAGCTACGCAACGAATATAAACATTGCAATCAAATTATACATATTATTAAATTAACATTTAATATCAATACTTATTAAAAAGGATAATTTAAAAAATGTAGCCTTGTTTAACGCTAAGTACCAACATTTTGGGATAAAAAATTAAAATATTAAGGCCCATTTCAAAATAGGTATTCTTTGTGTATGCACAATTTTTAAGGAAATAAGAAGAGAGAAAAAAATTTAAGTGTTTTTTTCAATTATATCCTAAATAGTAAAACTTAGAAATGGCGTAACTCTCAAACTGTGGTATAGAAATTTGTAAATTTTATACAGTTGGAAAACATTTTAAAAATAAATATGCAACGAGTATAAATATTACAATCAAATTATACATACTTGTTAGATTAGGATTTAATAACAATAATTACTAAAAAATGATAATTTTAAAAATGTGGCCTTGTTTAATGCTAAGGATTAGCTTTTTTGGGACAAGAAATTAAAATTAACAGACCCATTTTTCAGGGATGGAGGGAGCATACTTTTAGAACACTGCTCGGCTGAAAACGCCAAGCGTTGTTATGTCAAGTTTAGTTCCAAAACACAAAGTCTCTTGAGTAGATTACTATAGTCAGCTCTGTTAGGCTAGACTATGAACATAAAATGTCGTGAATTGCTAGTTACGCTTGACGACCTGAAGAATTGAAGATAAAACAAAGACATCATTTTTCATTTCAAGGTTAGTAACTACAATACTTGAGTTATTCCATCTCTATCTATCGTTCATGCAAGTCATTATTTATTGAAAACATAAAATATGAAGTTACTTTTGTCACAATGAATTTAGTATTGGTGACTTGTACACTATACATGTGATCAAAGTATCAAAAGGTATGATATACATAGTTGCTTCGTTAACTTAAAGTATATAGAGTTACGAAGAATAGTTTATCTATAGACTTTGTTGTTTATGGTATTGGACTAATTGGTAACTTGTTATTATTTAGTGTGTTGAACTTCGGAGAGATATCCAAACCTTAATAAATATATTTGAAAGCAATTTCAGAAATATGGTGTAAGATAGTAGACTTAAGAAACTTTGTTTCAAAGTCGAAATAGGATTCAGGAAAGATCCTGAGTGAATCCGACTTCTGATTATTTTTTTGAGGTCTATTGATCTTCATGGGTTTGTGTAAATATCGAGAAGTAAATAATTTATATTAAAAATTTCATTAGAATGCCGACATAATGATTTGAACATGTGATAAACTCTAATTTATTAATGTTCAAGAATATACCTTCGATACTCAATGCAAGATCCAAAGATATCAATTTCTCAATATTATATTTGGTATAAAGTTATATGCTTTCTATTCCCAGAGGTTTGCATATCTCTAGAAAACTATATTAGTAAAGTACATGTTATGCGCTAGCTAATCTTAATTGTCAGACTAAGAGTGAAATCAATTATGAGTTAGATATTACTTTGCGTTTGCTAATTTCAGAAATATATTATTATTGCGTATCTTGAGACTTTTTAAAATTGGTATATCAAGTATTTCCCATCAATGCCTTAATCATAACACTATAAATAGGGAGTCTTGTATTCTTACAAACTCATCCCAGAACACACCTTCAATGAGTGTGGAAAGGCCAACTTGTTAAAGAGATATGAGTAATCTAATTACTTGAAACATCTTGTGTTGCCTTTTGTGAAGTCTTCTTGAGTTGGCTTTTGTTGAAGGGTAGATTTTTATTTAGTTTTCGGCTGATTAGTTGTGTTTGAACTAATGTTGTAGTTATCATCGATTGATCAAACTTGTTTATTTTAAGGTCGTTGTCTTCTGTCATAAGGCCACTCAAGTTTGTTTGAAGATTTAACTAGTATAAATCTAGGTGATTCTGGATCTGTAGGGTATAACTGTTGATCATCCAATGTTAACAGATTTGGTTTTGTGCGGTTGATCAATAATAGAATCAAGTTGCTTTTACATCGGTTACTTTTGAAGATTATAATTGAAGATTTGAGACTTTAAGACTTTTCTTTTTGGTTATGATCTTTGTGTGTGACTTTATGCTAACTTGATTATCTGGGATTACACAAGCAGTTTATCTCGATAAACATCAGACTTCTAGAAGATCGAAAAAATGTCTGGTTGTATTAAGTTGGTTGGATAGAGCTTGTTTATCAAGATTGATTATTTTGATAATTATTTTCTTAGTTTGATTGTTTGAAGAAAAAAAGTTTATTGATTAAAATAAAGATCCTTTAGCTCTTCATTATCTCCGATCTAAAGATTGATTCTGGAGATTGATAAGTGAGTTGGTTACTGAAGAAAGTTAGTCCTTGTTTTAAGTTGAAAAATAAATGTACTGAAAATAGTATTATCTGTAGGTTCTAGAGATAAAAATCGAACAAGACGAGCCTAAACCAAGAAATGGTCATTCACGTGTTGCTTCAGTCACAAAGGTGGATATGATGGGTTGATCTTAAGGGAGGGAGGCAGAAAAAGGTTAAAAAATCATTGTGTGATGAAAATGGTAGTGTGCGGTTGAAGATTGAATTTATGACTATAAACTGGATTATCTCTGGGATAGATCTATGTTATCCTTGTTTCAATCGATAGATGAAGCCATCTATTTTATAGTCTTGTCGTGAACACACTGATTTCTCGTAAGTTATGGAAGTTGCAAAAAGATGGAGAAATGATGATAGTGGAAATTGTAGTGGAGTCATGTATGATAAGTTAGGAGGACTATATGACCACTACTCCTCATCCTCTCAACTTCTCCTAACCGTCCCATTACTTATAACCTTTTCCTCGTGGATGTGTTACCACATCGCATGTTTACGTAGACCGCCAGACCAATACCCCAATTAGAATCCCCCCATGTGACATATTTGATGTCTCGTAGAAAAATAGTAAAGTCATGGACTACTACTATTTTGGTTAAGTCAAATCAATAACCTATTTTGGTTTAGCTGATTGATCTCATCATCTTTCTCAGCCAACTGACCTCTTAGAAAAGCTTATGAGGTGTGGGATGAGAGTAATTTTGACTTAAGTTTGTTGACCTATTCAAGAGAATTTTTGAGCTTCAGTTCATTATCATCATTACAGGCTTAGGTGTTATTTATACAGACATAAAGCTGAAACAGGAGAAGGATATAAAGTACATATACATGAAAATTGTTGAAATTAAAAAATAAAACATATATCTGGTTAATTTACCAGATACCAGTGATGTCTAGTAATGGGCCTAAAATTGTATGAAGAAGCTTGTTTACAAGCAATCAAGTCATCAATCCTAGGAGAATTATAAAGAAGCAGATACGAAAGGTCAATACCTCCCAGCTGCAAAGTAGTTTTATAGTTGAAACTATTCCAAAACTTTGTTTGAGCCTTTTCATTCTTCTCTACATTAGTTCGAGAGTTATCACCGAAATGAAGATGAGAAGCATCTCTAGAACGTAAACTCTTTTTATTAGAAGCTGAAACATAAGTAGAAACAGCTACGCCTTTATTCTTTGCAGTATATCCTTCTTTTTTTTCATTCAAGTCTCAGTGCAGAACCACTAACAAGAACTAAAACATTGATGGGATATGAGTGATCCTAAGTTGGTCCATATTCATAACTGAAAGGATTTTTTGGATCATGAGGCAAACTAGATGTACACCAATTATCTCACCATCTACAGATGAATCTGGTTGAGATGATTTGGCTCTTCCAGGAAAGCAAAAAAAAAAAAAAAAAAAAAAAGAACTCTGTTGGTCATCCTCGTTTCTCAAAAGGTTTGATACGCTCCATGAGGTCCCAGGTTTGAGTCCCCAACGGTGCAATACTGCAGAATTTGACATGGAAGGTAGAGTTAGCTTGCCCCCCTTGCGACATAATCAACCCCCTATCCGCTTCAGTTCCCTTGGATGGTTCTTCATGAGTCTCGTTGGTAGGCTAGCACGTAACTTGTTCAACTAATGTACTACTTTGTTGGAGCTTAACTTGTTAGGCTTCCAACTAGTTTTTTGTAAAAATACTCTTTATCCACTAATAATTGTTTTTAAAAATAATAATAATAATAAGAGAAAAGATGGGAAAATGTTAACATGAGACGTTTATTCTTAACAATCCTAACGGGAACTGAGCCTCAATATGGAGGATATTAAGTATCCTTAAATCTGGCAGTATTGAACGATGATAGATTTATCATTTTGATAATTAATAAGTTCAAAAAAAGGCTTGGATCTTGTTTAGAGAAGGATAAGGAATTGGTATATCACCCGATTTGTATAACACAAAAATGTGGAGATAAGCAAATATACGTTAGTAATAAATTTGAAATAAATAACTGAAAAGTTAAAACACTTACAAGATATTGCTTTATCATTGAAGTTGGTCCCAAATCTTTTATCCTCGGCAGTAGAAACCCGATCGAATTCCCAATTACCTGAAATGATAACAGGACGAACTCCATTTCCAACGTTAAGAGAATGTGATTTCTCTTCTTGGCTAAAATATTCAATGCAAAGACTGGTATTTGGAATTCTGTACAGTGATATTTAATTTGGGGTTTTCGGTTTTTCCGTGATATTTAATTGAATATCTTTGAAAGATATCAAGCGTAGTAATTTTCCTCGTGTTTTCATTTCCTGAACCACTGTGAGCAATGACTTTATTCATGGAATGATAGAACTTAGAGTTCAACTGGCCAGGTGCAAGATTAACTAGTATGAGATAATCATAGATAATAGAAGGAAGGGGAAGAGTGATTTCTTTTAGGTGAGATGCGGAAATCAATAAACCACCTTCATAATGGCTATTAACATTTGTTACTGAATCATGGTAAGGATCAGGAAAAAGAAATTTCTAAATTGTGTTCTTTGAGAAATATACAATTTTCATAAATTTTGGATATTGATTCACCCGTGTTTAATGGGTAATATCATGTTCAACTTCAACATCTTGATGAACAATCATGATGTTATCTTGATAATTATGAACATGTCTAGTAGTAGGAATCATAATACCCTGATCATCTTGAACATTCTGATAAGCGTTGATTACGGAATCTTGATTATATAAATTAAAATTCATTAAAATACAACAGAAGGTAGAATGAGTTTTTTTTATTATGAAGATTAAAAAATAAAAGGTTAAAAAATTTAAGGCAAAAAGATTGTGACCTAGTGTTTGTGGGTAAAAATGAATCTAGGGTTAAAAGGGGAAATAATGGAGTAGGATGATGCTAGTCAGAGCAATTCGTCTAAACGCCAAACATTTGTACTGTATAAGTACTTTTAAGATTCGACGGATTAATCTGCACAAAATTGGCCTACATCAATAAATGACCGTTCCAATTTTGTTTCGGTCACAAAGGAAAGAGAAGGTTTGATCTGTAGAGAGGAAAGTAGATAAGGTATTGAGATCAATGAAGTTGAATGTCAATAATGGTATGTGTTTGAACTGCTATGAAGATGAAAATAAGAATTCTGAGTTTTCTGAGAGTCTCTAAAATGAGTGCTTTGTGATCGTATATCTTGTTGTCTTATGTGTTAGTAGGTTAAAGAACCTATTTATAGCAGTGGAAGTTAACACATTGATCTCATAAGTGGTGACAGTGGTAGAGAAGTGGAAATCGTGGTGAAAACCAGTTCTGTCATGCTAGTGGGACTTGACGGTTGTACGACCACTATTCCATTTATTCCTTCAACTGCCGCTACGACTATTTACTTTCTCGTCATGGGTGTATTGCTACAGTGCACGTATTGTAGACCGCCAGACCAAAACCCTACTGAATATCCCCCATGTGAAATAATTGATGTCTCGAGCATGGTTGCGTCTATTTTATAGACGTGTATTATCTAGCCAATTGTTGACCTAGCTAGACTGTTAGTCTTAGCATGTTGATGAGTATAGTTGTTGACTCATTGGTGAGTCTAACATGCTAGCTCATTGGTAGATAAATCCTAAAGTGTATAATGAGAGAAGAAATAATGCTTAATACACCATAGACGTTGAGAGTCTGATTCGTTTCAGCATTGGTAGTTATGGCATATCATTGTATCAGCAGAGGCACCAATGATGTTCAGATAATCTTGTTGGATTATTAAGCACAAGTATAATGAGATAGCTGGATCGATCATAGACCAATACCTGTATATATATATGTTACAATGACATGTCAAGTGAATTTGTATGAGCATCAATTCGCATGAGCATCAACTGGTAGGAGTATCAATCTCGTATGAGTATCAATGTTAAAACGTTGTAAAATATTTAGTTTCGTCCTACTGTCAAATGGTTCGGTTAACAAAGTAGATAAACTAAGACTATTTTAATGATTAGTAGCAGGACCAATTAAAATATTAGTAGAGATGCCAATTGTTAGCCAAGCCAATTGGTAGCAATACCAATTAAATTATTGATAGCTGGACCAATTAAATTATGTTCCTTAATTGATTAAACAATAAAATCCTAATATGGCAGATGAAGGACTGATGGAGAAAAGGACCGACCAATTGGTGGAGAGAGGACCGGGAAAAATTGGTATAAGGATCGACCAAAATCGGTGTAGAGGGGCAACCAATTGGTGGTAGCATGAGTTTGGTAGAGCACGAGTTTGATGGTTGCGGAACCATGCTTCGCATATCATATGGTCTCTCTAGCAATATCTTTGATATAATTGGTTGATAAGTGCACAATTCACATGTTTTTAGTCTCAAATCCATACCAATATTTGCTATAATTCTTTCATATTACTTCTTATTACGTTTGTTTTCTATCTTATGTCTTATATTAGGTGAATCATCAGAAATCAAGGAAATTGCTACAAAAGTGCTAAGGAAATTGAGTTCTACAAGTGAAAAAAGGCCAAAGAAAAATTCAAATCATTCAAATCCAGAATTTCTTTATACCATTTTTAAGAGAACGAGAATACGAAGTGAACGCAAAAATAATGAGGTCATTCCAAGTTTGAACGAAGAAGTTATGGACAAAACAACTGAAGCAAGAAAAATTGATCTACAACATTTCAGTCGGTGCGGTTCACAACTATGCCGACTGAAGCATTTTTTCATAAAAAAAACTTGGATTTTTAAGCCCTAAAGTCGGCACGGTTCATTGAGAATCGACCATGCCGACTAGAACAAGTTTGGGTATAGAAAATTGGAGTTATTTTGGTTCTAGAGTTGGCATGGTTTATGGAAATCGACCATGCCGACAGTAACAAGTCCAAGGGGTCCGTTTTGACGCGTTTTTGACTTCTAAAAAGAGGAAACCTGGTCCCGGAAGGATTTTAAGACCTAGATATCATGAAGTACTATAAAAGGAGACTCTAATACATTAACAAGAAATCTTTTCACAACTTTTACACCACTTTGCAAGTCATGGAGGAGATCAACAACACAAGAGGAGAAAGCTAGGGTTTCGAAACGAATCCATTATCGTAACGATTTCTTGACTACTTTCTTATATGTATACCATGGATGCTTCTAAATCCATGAGTAGATAAAAACCTAATTGATTAAGGATGAATTCTAAGTTCTAAACATGATTTGAGTTATTGTATATGAATCTATTTTGAAGTTCTTCACATGATTATCGTTTGTTTTTACTAATACGAATGTTTATGCTTGATTGATAGATTGTTTAGGTGGAAAACTAAATTGATTTGTTAATTAATCTAAAGCTAGTAAGAGTTGGGTATCCATAATTGTATCATAACATCTTACTTAAGTAGAGGACGTGAGACCTTACAGAGGGATTCTGTGGAGCAATCACGTGTAAAAGCAATACTAGAAAGTGGACCGAGCGTACTGAGTCTAACTACTAGGATCAAACATAAATTCACAAACCTTAAAGTATTCAATTGAGTTACACCTTGTAAGCATACCTCAAGGCGTCTCAGTTGGATAGAATCCGGTAACTAAGTGTACCTGTTATCCGGTGATAGTAGGAGTTTTGGGGATAGCTAAGTGTACCTGCTATTCTACGGTTTGTGATAATCTGTGATGAATGAATAATAGATGAGTTTACTAACTCAATGATTGTTTAGTAATGGAAAAGGATTCCTTGATCATATTTCTCTCAATTGCTTGCATCTTAATCACTTTTAATTGCTTTGTCAGTTAACTTCAACCTAAAACAAACCCCCCTTTGTGACATTTGATAACTAGAACACCTCGCTCCTCGTGGGAACGAACTCTATTTATCGCTATATTATTCACTAGTAAAGTAGAATATAAGAAAATTAATTTGTGCACCTACGACATACAACAAATTTTAGCGCCGCTGCTGGGGAGCAGTCAGTTTTAGTTGTTATTTATTTTAGTTTATTTTTTTTATTTTTTTGTAGGTTTAGTTTTCTAGAATTTTGGTTTCAGGTACTTGATCTCTGGCACCTAAACGTTGGGATTACCGAAGGTGCGGAATTCAAAATCGTAGGGGGACAGTACTAAAAGAACCTCAAAATTTTGTTACAAGATCTACCTCTAGAAGATATGGGTGGTCCTCAACCTCCAGAGAAGAAATTACGAGAATTGACCTCTTCATGTTTAGATTCCCAACCATTGTGTATTAACATAGATGCACTAGTGGAACTGAAGTCGAATCTAATTCATCATTTACCTAAGTTCAAGGGACATGCGGGTGAGAATCCAAATCGTCATCTTCAACAGTTTCAAAACACGATGACGAGTCTTAGGCATGGGATCGAAGACAATGAAACGACTATGTTGCAAGCCTTTCCATTCTCATTGAAAGACTTAGCAGAAGAATGGTTGTATTATCTTCCTCAAGGGAGTATTACAACATGGGCGGATATGAAAAAGCTATTTCTAGAGAAGTTTTTTTTGTTTCTAAGGTGGCATCTGTTCGTAAATATTTTAGTTGCATTCTACAGATTATTGGGGAGTCTCTTTATGAATATTAGGAGAGGTACAAACGGTTGTTGGCAAGCTTTCCACACCACAACATCTCTTAAACACTTATCATTCAATATTTCTATGGAGGATTACTTCCAGAACAGAGAAATTTGATTGATGCGGCCGCATGAGGTACACTTACTGAAAAGACGATCTCGCAGGAAACTAGTTTGATTGAGAGTATGGCTTCAAATGCATAATAGTTCTATACCAGGAACAACTCAAATTGCAAAAGAGTTCACAATCATAATAACGGTTGAACAACATAGATAAGGTAGTGCAACGAATGGCTGCAGTGATTATCCCAACATATGAAGAAGAGGCCGAACAAGTGAATGATGTGTTTCATAATCAGAATCCAAGGTATCATCCCTATTCTAATACCTATAATCCTGGTTGAAAAGATCACCCAAATTTTATCTATGCGAACAAGCAAGATACAACTCCTATGCCACCATCTTATGGGTGTCAGAGTGGTTTTCAACAACCATAATTCCAACCTCAGCCGCAACCTCAACAACAAACTCAGAGTTCCAGTTTAGAAAAGATAATGAAAGTTATGATGCAGAAGCAAGATGCAAATGATCAGCGTCAGGATACAATTCTACAAAAACAAGATATGGCTATAAAGGACTTGCAAACACAAATAGGGAAATTGGATACTGACATGAATCAAATAAAGGAATAAGCTTCGACAAATTTGCTATCACAACCTTTTGAGGACCCAAGAGAGCATGTCAATTTTGTAACTTTAAGAAGTAAAAGGCAAGTACAAGATTCAAATCAACAAGAAGAGGGTAATGATGATGTGGAAAAGGAAGTAGAGGTAGAACCCGTACCAAAGGAAAAACCAACCTCAAACAGCCAACCTAAGGACACGGTGTCTACTTTTACTACTCCACCACCTTTTCCTAGTCGTTTTTCCAAGTCAAAGAAGCAAGCTCAAGATAAGGAGATTATGGATATTTTCAGCAAGATCCAAATAAACACTCCATTTATTGAGGCCATCAGAACGGTACCTAGATACGCCAAGGTTCTTAAGGATTTATGTACAAGGAAGGATAGGTTGATTGCTAATGAGATTACTCATGTGGGAAAAAGTTCTTCAGCTATGCTACTGAAGAAGATTTCTACAAAGTGTAAAGATCCTGGTATTTTCACAATGCCCATTACCATTGGTGATCGACGATTTGAACGTGCCTTACTTGATTCGGGAGCTTCCATTAGCTTATGTCAGCCGATATTTATGATTCTTTGAATCTTGGACCTTTAAAAGAGACAGGGATTACCATTCAATTAGCAAACAAGTCCAACATATATCCTAAGGGACTCGTGGAGGATTTGTTAGTCCGAGTGAATGAGTTAATCTTTCTGGTTGATTTTCTATATTGTGGATATGCAGAATGAAGATAATTGTTCGTCTACTTCATTACTTCTTGGGAGACCGTTTATGAAGACTGCTAAGATGAAGATTGATATAGATAGTGGTACACTCACTATGGAATTTGATGAGGAGATTATTCGTTTCAACATATTTGAAGCCATGCGTTATCCTAGTGATGTTCAGTCCGTTTTCTATGTTGATGTTATTGGTTCGCTAGTACAACAAATGTTTGATTTGAACAGTGAAGATGAACTTGGAGTTGTATGCATAGAATGCTAATGGAATATGATGTAAAGCCAGTAAGTGATGCTCAGCGTAGGCTTAACCCACCAATGATGGAGGTCGTAAAGAAAGAGATCTTCAAATTGCTAAGTGTGGGGGTAATTTACCCAATTTCTGACAGCAAATGGGTTAGTCCGTTACATATGGTACCAAAGAAGTATGGTGTTACTGTTGTCAAAAATCAAGATGATGAACTTGTTCCTACAAGAGTTCAAACAGGATAGAGAATATGCAATCATATTTTTATTGCACCATAGAATCAAGAGAAGACTACTTTTACTTGTCCTTTTAGTACGTTTATAACGGATGGCGTTTGATCTTTGCAATGCGCCTGCCACTTTTCAGAGATGTATGGTTAATATATTTTCTGACTATGTGGAGTGCATCATTGAGGTATTTATGGATGATTTTAGTGTTTATGGTGATTCCTTTGATATTTTCTTAGAAAATCTTGAACTTGTTCTAAAAAGATGCATAAACACTAATCTTGTTCTTAACTGGAAGAAATGCCACTTTAAGGTAAACCATGGTATAGTGCTCGGTCACATTATGTCCTCTCAATGGCTCGAAATAGATAAAGCAAATATAAATTTAATAAGAAACTTACAATACCCCACTTAGGTGAGGGAGATTCGCTCATTTCTTGGTCATACAGGTTTTTACAAGCGATTTATCAAAGTTCTTCAAAATCCCAATGCCGATGTGCAAATTGTTGCAAGAAGAGGCTATTTTTAACTTCAACCAGGAGTGTAAGGATGCCTTTGATAGATTGAAAGAGTTGTTTACCACTGCACCAATTATCAAGTCACCCGATTGGAGTTTACAGTTTAAGTTGATGTGTGATGCGAGTGACTATGCAGTTGGAGCCGTTTTGGGTCAAAGGGTGGACAGATTGTCCCATGTGATTTACTATGCATCTAGGACCCTAAACGATGCACAAATCAACTGTTATACCACTGAGAAAGAGTTATTGGCTACAATTTTTATACTAGAAAAAGTTAGATCTTATTTGGTGGGCACAAAAGTGGTTGTATATTCTGATCATGCAGCACTTAGGTACCTACTCAAGAAGAAAAAAGCTAAGCCAAGACTTATACGGTGAATTCTTTTGTTGCAAGAGTTTGACTAGAAATTAGAGACAAGAAAGGTGTTGAGAATACTGTTGCAGACCATCTTAGTAGACTTGTTGTTTCTGAAGAAGAACTTCTTTTATAATATCGTTTCCCGGATGAACAACTTTTCTCACTAGAGGAATCAACACCTTGGTACGATGATATAGCAAACTACTTAGTTACGAGAAAGGCACCTAGTACAATGTCTAGTTTTCGAAATCTAAATCTTAAGAAGATATCCAAGCAGTATGTGTGGGATGAGCTCTACCTATGGAAATACTGTGATGATCAGATTATCGTAGGTACGTACCTAACTTTTAATTTCAATTCATTCTGTCTTTTTTTATTCTTATGCTTGTGGTGGCCATTTTGGTTTTAAACGTGCCGCTCTCAAAGTTCTTGGGAGTGGCTTTTATTGGCCCACCCTATTTGAGGATGCATATGCATTTTGCAAATCTTGTGATAGATGTCAACGAACGGGCAGTCTAGGTGTACGAAATCAAATGCCACTCACACCGATTCTTGTTGTATAAATATTTGTTGTGTGGGGAATTGATTTTATGGTCCCTTTTGTTAATTCGTATGGAAAATTTTATATACTTCTTGTTGTGGATTATGTTCGAAGTGGGTGGAAGCTAAAGCTACCCTTACTAATGATTCTCAAGTTGTTTGTGAGTTTGTGAAGGAAAATATTTTCACTAGGCATGGTACACCATGTGTGGTTATTAGTGATGGAGGTTCACGCTCTTAAAATTCCTTCCATACTCTCCTCAAGAAGTACAACATTACTCACAAGGTCGATACGCCGTATCACCCACAAACTAGTGGGCAAACTGAAATTTCCAATCGTGAGATCAAATCCATTCTAGAGAAAACCGTTAATACTACACGGAAAAATTGGAGTTTAAGGCTCAATGATGCATTATGGTCTTATAGAACGGCATCCAAGACACTGATTGGAATATCTCTATATCGGTTAGTTTATGGCAAAGCTTGTTATCTCCCGGTTGAACTTGAACATAAGGCTTTTTGGGCCGTAAAGATGTGCAACATGGAGTATGATAAAGCAAGGAAACAAATGAAACTACAAATTAATGAGCTAAAGGATATACGTAACGATGCTTATGAGAGTTCTCGTATATACAAGGAAAAGACTAATCTTTTTCACGACAAGATGATTTCTCGAAAGAATTTTGTTGTGGGACAAAAAGTCCTTTTATTTAATACTCGCCTTCGTTTATTTCCTGGTAATCTAAGGTCCAGATGGGTTGGACCATTTTTTGTTACTAATGTTTTTCCTCATGGTGCAGTTGAGATTACTAGTATGAAAACAGGTATAATTTCCAAAGTCAACGGCCATAGATTGAAACCTTATTACGAAAACTTCCCTATGGAGAATGCAGACGTGATTAGATTGAAGATTTGCTCCCTATGGAGGAGTAATACGGGCGAGTAGAGAGTCGGGATAACGACTTTAAACAAAGCGTTGAGTGGGAGGCAGCCCATTGGTCTTAAAATTCTATCTTTATCTTTTGATTTTTGTTAGTTTTTCATATCATGTTAGGATTTCCAATCTTGATTTTACATTGGAAGAGTCAATTTGCATTGAGGAATTTGTAAATTTTAAGTGTGGGGGAGTGGTTAAACATATAGATTTTTAGTATTTTCTTTTAGAGTGAGAATTTTTTAAAAATTTTGTACATATTTGCATGAAAACCTCCAACTTTAGAGAATTTAGAGTCACTTGGTATACTTCTAGCTAAGTTTACATACGGATTTCTAACCAAAATAATTGAACTTAGAAATATTAGAGAACTATATTCAGAGTGCTTAGTTGTTAAGAGGCTAGAGATGACAAAAATGGACTTAAACTGCATGTAGAGAATACATCATTAGAAGAGTTGATCATTCAATACCCATGGGTGAGGCACCAAACCTGTGATTCTTTGTACCTATCTAAATTGTCCGTTTAGAGTATTTCATCTGCGCAAACTCCGGGTAGAATGATGAGCTACCTAACTTCGCACCGATTTCAGCACTACTTTTTGATCTCTTGAGTGCTATTTCTATCAACCATGAGGGTTTCATCAGAATTGCTAACTTTATATTGTAGTCTTGTTTGCAGTTGGCACCATTCTCTCAACAACAACAGGTTCATAGAAACACCATATCATCATCAACAAGCGAAGCGACATCAAAAATTTGAAGGAAAGTTGACTACGTTCAAGGTTTACAAGCAACAATATAAGAAAGAGCAAATTTCATATTCAAGTAAAGCAACATGACAAATAGCAGAATTATATATACATGTTGAAGACTAAGTATAAGAGCGAAAGAAATCAAAAGATGTGAGTTAGTGAAGTTCATAATATCGAGACATTACAAGTTGTGAAGAATCAAGTGGTAAAGTCCTTCCCACGCCATAGTAGTTTCATTTTATTTTTCAGTTTGTATTTTGAATTATAAAAAAGCATAAAAATAATAGGAAAAGAAAAGATAATAATGTTTATCATAGTTTTAGTATATATTTGTTTTTGTATTCATTTAATAAGGTCATGGGGAAGAAGAAATCTATAAAAAAGTTTCAAGCAACAAGGAATTGAGGAAAAAATTTACAATTGTCAAAGCTCTATGAAGTTCAAGAGTTCATCATCAATAGTTGAAGACCGAAGGCTGAAGACGTTTCTATTGGATGTTGTGAGAGTGGTGTTGATTGTCGATCGGGTGAGAAGGTAAGTAAGCTTTCTCATCCTTGCATAGTGGTTGATTTCCTTTCTTAGAGGTCACTAGAGAAAGGAAAAGAAAAGGGTTATTTTTCGTCCCACGTTCTATGGGATAATATCTTCATATAATTCGGAAGGTTACCTTTCCTTCCCACCATTCAAAGTGTCCAGGATTTCTATCTTCACTCCTGCTTGTACACATGAGAACCATAAAGAGAGTCATTTGAGTGTTAAATTCATAAAATCTTATTCGTGAGGCAGAATACTTTTTTGGCCACTCCTGAGGATGGATTCTTTCATATGGTAGTTTTCTCTTAGCTCAAGAGTTAAGCATGAGAATAATATTCTCTGGCATTTCTAACGTCTTATTATTAGCGTGCAGAAACTTTATGTCCTCATAGCTCTTTGGATGCTTGTGACTTTGAAGTTGGAGTAGGTTTTGTGGGTATATCTCTTGTAAACCCACACGAGACTATAACTCTTCCACTAGGGACACCTAGGGGTTTAAAGGCTTGTTGCACATGCTAAGTGCAACCGTATCCTCGACGAAATGGAGTTGTTATAGGTTACTTTAGTTTAGTTTACATAGTAGTTTGCTCGAGGACTAGCAAAAGCCAAGTGTGGGGGTATTTGATAAGTGCACAATTTACATGTTTTTAGTATCAAATCCATACTAATATTTGCTATAATTCTTACATATTACTTGTTATTACATTTGTTTTCTATCTTGTGTCTTATATTAGGTGAATCATCCGAAATCAAGGAAATTGCTACAAAAGTGCTAAGGAAATTGAGTTTTACAAGTGAAAAAGGGCCAAAGACAAATTCAACTTATTCAATCCAAGAGTTCTTTATACCAGTTTGAAGAGAACGGGAATACGAAGTGAAACAAAAAAGGATGAGGTCATTCCGAGTACGAACGAAGAAGTTATGGACAAAACAGCCGAAGTAAGAAAAAGTCATCTACAACATTTCAGTCGGTGCGGTTCCCAACAATGCCGATAGGAGCATTTCTCATACAAAAACTTGGATTTTTAAGCCCTAAAGTCGGCACGGTTCATTGGGAATCGACCATGCCGACTGGAGCAAGTTTGGGTACATAGAATTGGAGTTATTTTGATTCTAGAGTCAGCACGGTTTATGGAAATCGACCATGCCGACAGTAGCAAGTCCAAGGGGTCCGTTTTGACGCGTTTTTGACTTCTAAAAGGAAGAAACCCGTTCCCAGAAGGATTTTAAGCCCTATATATCATGAAGTACTATAAAAGGAGACTCTAATACATTAACAAGACATATTTTTACAACTTTTACATCACTTTGCAAGTCTTGGAGGAGATCAACAACACAATAGGAGAAAGCTAGAGTTTAGAAACGATTCCATTATCGTAACGATTTCTTAACTACTTTCTTATATGTATAATATGGATGCTTCTACATCCATGAGTAGATAAAAACCTAATTGATTGAGGATGAATTTTAAGTTCTTTACATGATTTGAGTTATTATAAATGAATCTATTTTAAAGTTCTTCACATGATCGTTTGTTTTTACTAATACGAATGTTTATGCTTGATTGATAGATTGTTTAGGTGGACAACTAAATTGATTTGTTAATTAATCTAAAGCTAGTAGGAGTTTGGTACCCGAAATTATATCATAATATCTTACCTAAGTAGAGAACGTGAGACCTTACAGAGGGATTCTGTGGAGCAATCGCGTGTAAGAGCAACACTAGAAAGTGGACTGAGTGTACTGAGTCTAACTACTAGGACCAAACCTAAATTCAAAAAACTTAAATCATTCAATTGAGTTACACCTTGTAAGCGTTCCTCATGGCGTCTCAGTTGGATAGAATCCGGTGACTAAGCGTACCTACTATCCGGTGATAGTAGGAGTTTTAGGGATAACTAAGAGTACCTGCTATTTTATGGTTTGTGATAATCTGTGATGAATGAATAATAGATGAGTATACTAACTCAATGATTGTTTAGTAACGAAGAAGGATTCCTTGATCATATTTCTCTCCATTGCTTGCATCTTAATCACTTTTAATTTCTTTGTTAGTTAACTACAACCTAAAACAAACCCCCTTTCGTGACATTTGATAACTAGAAAACCTCGCTCCTTGTAGGAACGAACTCTATTTACTGCCATATTATTCATTAGTAAAGTGGAAGATAAGAGAATTAATTTGTGCACCTACGATACACAAAATTGGTAATAATATTTAAGAGAGAGAATTTTGATGTAAAGACCAACTGGTGTGAGGACCAAAATTTAGGAAATATTAAAATAACAAAACAAAAGAGTTTTAAAATGAAGAGGAAACCCTAGGTAAAAGATAAAATAATAATAAAACCTCAAAGTAAAAAAAGAAGAGTGGCCGTGAATCTTTTTTTCATATTTTTTTTTATTTCCTCCTTCCACCTATTTGCTCTTAAGACCTATATGCTCTATAAATCTGTATGATCTTCAGAGCATATGCTTTTTAAACCTATATGAAGACCATTATTGTTATGTAAAAAATTTGATTTTCATAGCATATGCTTTTTAAACCTATATGATCTTCAGAGCATATGCTTTTTAAACCTATACGATCTTCGTTGATTTTCGTCGTCAGAAAATCAACGACATGACGCTCTTTAGTAAAAATGTTGTAGATTCTTCATACTATGTCCATTTTTGATGGTTAAAATCGATTCGGAATTGAAAAATCGTCAACTATCTCTAGCGTGGAAAGATTTAGGTTTAATGCTCGTTTTGGTTATCAAACGGAGCAAACAGGAAACCTTCCAGGAATTTTTAGACAAAATTCTGACAGTTTTCATCTTGTACTTCGTCTAGGGTTTAGGCCATATCTCTTAGAAGGTTAATTGACGGTTGGTACTTGGGTTTTGTCCAACATTGGTTTTTGGTCTAACTTAGAGTTTGGTACATGGAAATGATGTTGACCCACATTCACTGTTATTGACTAAATTTTAACTAATTTTGTAAAATAAATTTTATGAGTTTTCAAATATATCCCTAATGTGGTCCTAATATCTAAATACTGTAATGTAACCATTAAGCCTTCGGTCATGATCCAAGATATCCACTTAACCTAATTAATTTTCTCCTTCATCTTCTTCCGCCTTTACCACTTCATCTTCTTCCACCTTCACTACTCAGTAAACCCATTTAACACATCAAACATAAAAATTAAATTAGAAACATTTAAAACATGATAAAAAAGATTCAATAAAACCGACTTTGCAACCCTAAAACCCACCCCCATGAATCCCATCAGATTTCATCTCATCTGTATTTCTCTAGTAAACCTAATTTTTTTTCTACCTTCTTTATGAATTTCTTAGTAATGGCTTCAATTGAAGAAACAACCGTCGTTTTGGAAGATTTTGTAAGGAACCGTAAGCTCGTCAGCTCCGTTTGATTGATCAAGAGACTAATTAACCGATAATGACTTGATTAATTTAAATATAAACATTTATTTAATAAAATAATAAAATTATAATTTGTCCAAAGAAATAGTACCACTAGATAGATCTTGAAAAGTTATGCAAAATGGACTACTCGAAAGCGTTGTTCGGATACCAGATGAAGAATAAATCATCTAATTTGTATCTGAAGGGTAAAATAATTATTTTAAAAATAAAATTTATTAAAGAGACCAAAATTCTACTCGGGCCACCTCTGTTATTCAATTTATAATCAATTTATAATCAATTTAATTTGACTGCTCATATCCAATTGGACCGGTGCCTTAGTAAACTTGTATTTGGTTATATCAAACCAAATCGTGAAGAGAAAGATCCAATTTATATCTCTCTCTTCCTTTCCCTTATTCTTCTTTCGCCTCTCTTCTCCTTCTCCTGCTTTTATTCCGTGAGATTGATCGAGAGAAGAATTGAGGAATTTGAAAGTAAGAATTGGGAGAAAAGATTCAGTGGAGTGTATAGATAATGAAGGTGATGAAGTTGTAGTGATTATAGCGAAGAAGATTTTAGAAATCGAGTAAAAGAAATTAGGGTTTGATCTTAACACAAGTTTAAGAAGAAATTAGATCAATCGAGGATGAGTTTTAAGAATTTGAAATGAATAAGAAGATTATATGATGATTAGAATGGTTGATTTTAGAGAAAATTATGAATTGAGAAGCAATTAGAATTAGGGTTTTGTGAAATCATTTGAGAAGATTCAAAAGAATGAAATTGGTGATTTAAGGGGGAGATATGAGATGGGTTCAATGAGAATTGAAGTACCAAGTGAAGAAATTCTCAAATTAGTTAATTAGGGTTTTGATGTTCTTCCCCAATTTCTAAATTGAAATTAAGGTTTATGTAATGAAATTGGTGTTTTGGGAGAAGAATTAGATATGGATATTGAGTTGAACAAATGGATCAGGTGAAGGGAACCGATAAATTATGGATGTTTTAATAGGAATCGATGAACTAAATCAAAGCAAAGAAGAATCTGAATTCACTTGTTTGAGTGAAACTAAATTGAGGTAATAGTTTTTCTTAATTAACCTAGCAATGTTACTCAATTCTATTACTGAATTCATGTGAATATTAATGAAGTTCAGAATTGAGTTAGGGTTGAAGTTGTAGTTATATTTAGGCTTGATTTGAGTTACGGGGATGTTTAGAGGGTATATGAGTGTTGTGGATGTTGTTTTGAACTAAACTTGTAGGTTGAGAGTTTGAAAAGATAGTGTGGTTGAGCTATAAAATTTAGGTTGAATATGGATTGCAGGTGGTTGTAGCTAGGAATGGAATAGGTTAAGATGAATAGAATTGTAGATATGGAGATGATGGTTCTGAAACTTTTGTGATTGAACTATAGTAATGATGGTAGTTATCTTTAATCCTTACAGATCAAGGAAGGTATTATGGTAATGTTTAACTAGAATCCAGATTGAATTGTTGATGAAACTGTCACAATTGTGTATGTACCTGACTTGAGCGCAATGGCTTTGCACTTAGTCATCCCAGTTAGATTAACTGACTCATATAACTCAGTCAATTTGACTGAGTCGAGTCTGTCTGACTTATCTGACTGAGTCGAATCAGCTGAATCACTGAGTTAACTCAATGGACCATGGACTTGACTCGTTGGGATGGACTCAACTGAAATGGGCTTGACCCTATTGGACTCTAACTTTAATTAACCAGATTTGACTTGACTGGAATTTGACTGAACTTTGACCTAACGTTGATTGTTAGTTGACGCTCATTTTTAACGGTTGACCGTTAGTTGACTTATAATAAGTCAATTAATTTGAAAAACTTTCTGACCGATTTCTGAACATCTTTCATAAAGAGGATGTAGAGATAAAGCAAAGGATATCGACTAGATTCTTATGTATCATTGTCATGTTGATTCAGATGGTAATTACATGTTCAAGATGATGACAATGATGATGAAGGACGATACTATGGACTTGTAGATAGGAATTTTTGAAGTAGGAGTGGTTGTCATCAAATTAGGTGAGAACTCTTGTTATCTCCTTGTAATTATTAAGTTTTCTTTTATCTGCGAGCATGATGTGTCTATATTATCTGCGAGCATAATGTATATTTGTGTGTACTTTGATATGTGTGTCATATGCGTTGTATGATTTCCATGCAAGGAGTGCCTGTGGTTTCCCCACAGCTTCTTGATAAATTGAGTAGGGAGGTAATTCATCTGTTTCAATATTATTAGTAGGGCGGTGACTCATCCTTTTCGATTATATATTTATTGATAATTCATCAGTCTCGATATCATTAGTAGGGCGGTAATTTATCTGTTTCGATATTATATATATTAATAATATAGTAGGGTTGTAATTCATCCATTTCGATAATATAGATACTATTCTATTTGGGGGAAATCACTCGTATGCATATTATGCTTGATTGTCTAACTATCTGATCTTGATGGTAATATCCAGAATCATGGTTTGTCTGGGCACTCTATGTGGATGGTGTTATTATTATTGATTGGGGTTGTTCAAGCATAGGTACCCATTCATGAACAAAGATGTGTTTTGGATATTTATTTTGTATAGTCAGAGATCATCTAGGAAAAGATTGCAATCAACACCCGCGATATTTTGAGGACAATATTGCTATATACTAGTGATTAATCCATTTAGGAGCTGTCCAATCATTATAAAGGAGTAAGCAATGAGTCGTGCATACTGATATTTTGTATATTCATATAAAATATTTAAAGCTCAATCATGTGAGGCTCTAATATTATACTCCCCCGTCCCAGTTTAGTTGCTTAAATAGGGTTTTGTACACATATTAAGGAATGGGGAGATGTATAATTTTTTCCATCTATACCCTTGATAAAAGTCTTCAACCATTAATTGATATTAGTATATTTAAACATTAACTTATATTTTCAAAATAAAGTGCAAGGTTGGTGTTGGAAATTATATGGAAAAATATCAATTTAATAAAGTATTATGGGACTAGAAAAAACTATATTTTAGCTACTAAATTGGGACAGAGGGAGTATATATATATAGGGAGAGAAAGAGAGAGGCTAAATGATCAATGTGAGATGCATGTAGTAAGAGTTTTATATTTTAATTCTCTTCCAAAATATAAAAATATGAATTTTATGCTTCTGATACCGGGTCAGTGGCATATATATAAAATTTTATTATTTTTTACACCTCCAGTGCCAGGCAAAGGTAAATTTACTATTTTATCTTTTGTCAAAAATCTACACCTAGAAATCGCACCTTCTCATTTTGTATGAAATAAAAAAAAATTGGAAAAGGAAAATAACCTAAACACGTGCAAGCTACGCCTCTGAATTAACCAACGGAAAAAACACATGCAAAGTAAAAGCTCATTACGAACAATAATTTAAACACGGGCTATGGGTAAAGATCACTTACTTAAATGATAAGAATTTTTCGTATTTAACGGATCGTGAATGTATTTTGAATTAGCATTTGGAATCGTACTAACAAAAAAAATTATATAAGATACCAGTATAACAACCACGTAAATATTAAATTCCAACCAAGGGATTTAAAAGTTCAAAAAGGTATCAACTAAAAAAAATTATTTGAATATCAGAGGTAATAAGACCTTAAAGATTAAATCTACATTTTAATCAAGATTAAGTTTGAAACTAAGTTTTGATTAAACTGGGGACACATAAGGAGTGTTAATCACCAAAAAAGCTGACATACAAAAGATGATCCAGAAAAATTATACCTTGTAGCTATAAAGTTACGAGGATGATTTGAAAAACAGTTATAGTAGTGGTGAAATAAGTTACCAATAAAAAAACAGTTGTGCCAGTTATTCAAAACACATGATGTTAAATAATTTACAGATTAATTAAAGCCAAGCCTCAAACTACCTTTAATAAAACTGGAGACAAATATATATATGAAAAAATATAGCATCTACATGTAGCTGGTAACCATCGGTGCTAATAGATAAAAGCTCATAAGAAATTTAAAGTCAAGACCGATTACCACCTTAGTCATGTGACAGTTACTAAAGTCACGAGGTGACAACTCGAATCATACAAATATGATAACAACTATCTGAGTTATAAAGCTGGGATGGGAAGCCGAGAAGTTAAACGTCTAAGTTAAGGAGTTGTTTGGATATTAGGGACCTGGGTTTCGAAGCTGGAAGCCGAGAAGTGATTTGTAGCTAACAAGATGAGCACCTGAAGAAACTGGAATATACAAGAGTACAGATCATACTTCTCCTAGAATAGATGGGAAATAAAAAGTGCAATGGGTGTGAGAGGGATGTCCTATGTATTGGGACGGTCATTACGCAAAACCAATTGTTGTTTTGGAAGCTGTCGCTTTTTATAATTGTTGGATATGGTATGCTTTTTTTGGACTTTCGGGTTCACAAAATGACATAAATGTTCTGTACAAGTCGCCTATGTTTGAAGACCTTAAGTATGGAATTTGCCCCAATGTAAGGTTCAATATCAATGAGACTCAATACACTCACGGGTATTATCTAGCGGATGTAATCTATCCTAAATGGTCTACCTTAGTTCAAGCGTACTGTCATCCCCCGCAGACGTTGCAGGTCGTGCAATGAAGTACTTCAACACGTAGCAAATGGTTTTGAGAAATAACGTGGAACATGCTTTTAGAATTCTAAAGCGGAAGTTCGTTATCATTTCTGGACCATACCGTGGTTTAAATGCTCGTGAAATACACAAAACTATGATATCTATACAAGCTTAACATATGTATAACGTTTTAAATGTTTGACATATATATTACGGGTATAAATTTTGATTAAATTTTTTAAATTTCACTGAGAATCTTCTCTTGATAAAGTTATCTCGGTGACTCAGCTCCGACTAAGACAAGACCAAAACTCGAGACCCGAAATTCACTGTATTAGCTCCCGATATTCGTTATGGACAGGAGCGAGAAAGGTCTGGATATTCATTGATTATCGAGCATGGACATGAGCTTCCAACAAAACAATCACGCAGGAGGACGAGGTTTTGGTCTACAAAAAATAATAGGGTAAAGGGCACTACAGTTGAGATTCTTAAGAATGTTGACTTGTATCAATGGTATATTTCTGCTTACAAGATTTTGTCAACATGTCGGTTCTTGGTGCTCGACGCACTCATCAACTTTCCTTTAATTAGTCGGGCAAATGAGAACCTCGGAAGTCATTGTGATAACTCTTAACTGCCGACCGCCGCCACCGCGTATACATAATTACATATGCTTCCACTATAGCTAAAGAAATTAAGGAGTAGAAGTTTTATGTTAATCACTTACTTAATTAGTAATTAAATGACCTGTTCTACGATTCTACTCCTATCTGATTATGGTTTTCAAACCATGCAAGCACAAATGACAAAATAAACGATTCTACTCCTATCTGATTATGGTTTTCAAACCATGCAAGCACAAATGACAAAATAAATTACTAGTGCAAATTGCATTATTGATTGATTTAGAATTTTTAATATGGGTTTGACCTAATTTAGTTTTATGTTCCAACAATGCTTCTTAAATGGTTTATAATGAATGTGACCTCCACTAATCAAAACTTTGATTTCGAGAACGTCTATGATGATTCTAACCCAATCAAGTTTCAACACCTTCTCCACCACTTTGCGAAGTCAAAACCTATTTTAATCAATATTTAAAAGCTTCAGTTAAATTAATAATGAAATTATTATAGACTCCCAATCATCAAGGATAAGCCAATACAATTAGTTGTTTATAAGTAATCAATTTTATAATTATGTTTAAAACTTAATGATTTCCGATCTTATCAAGATTGGTATTTAAATTACAACATTTGACGCCGAAAGATGGTGTGGTTTGGATGATACTAAATTAACATAGTAGTTCAATTATAGGACGTACAATATATATGCCGTGTTCTTTATTTTTATTTGGTAGAGTGTGTCGTGTTCCGAGGGAAAGAAAATTAGAAACGAAAAGGAGGGTAACAACCAGTATAATTCTAATTCTAAGAATAAGAAGTCGTGTGAATATTGAAAGCAAATGCAACGTAATTTGGATGGGCTACCCACTATGGCTTGTATGATAATGTTATCAATCTAGTAACTCAATCCGAGCATTTTTTTTCTCCATTGTTAAAGACGAATACTGGTATAAGCGGCATATATATCAATTTATATGAGATAAAATGATGTAGATGAGCAAGCTATAGTCTATTTGGAAGCTAAAGACCCGAGTGTCGTAATTTAGCTCAATAAAGGGGCATACGATCAAGACATGAACGATTTCGTCTCATGATCTTAAGTTTTTTAGTCAAATTCCATCGTTTAGGGCTTCAAAGGGCGTTTTTGCTATTTTAAGAAAGTTTTGTTTTTTTAATAACTTCTTCGTTAGGAGTCCGTTTGGGTCGAGTTTGCGGCAAATAGTTTTATTTTATCAGTACTTTCATTATTTTAGGTCGACCAAAATTTGTCAAAAATAGCAAATTAAAGCTGCGTCGATTCTAGGGTTGATAAGATGCCACCAAGAGTAGCAATCGGTCAGGGTCGAGGTCGAGGTCGAGGAGGAGGTCCAGAAGGTTTCATTCCATGGAGATCTAGAGAAACTTTCTTCTAGACATGGTAAGTGGGATGGTTCTTTGCAAGAGTTCACTTTTGTACTGAAGCACAAAGCTGGGTCGCAGAATCAAGTTGCTGATGCCTTAAGCCGAAGGAGTATGATACTCAACACCATGCAAACTGAGGTAATAGATTTTGATTCCTATTCTGACCATATTCTAAATGATCCGAACTTTGCGGAGATTGTGGATGATATCAGTTCAGGGAAACGAAGTGATTACCTTATGCATGAAGGATTTCTCTTCAAAGGTAACCAATTGTGTATTCCTGATTCTAGTCTCCGATTGAAGATTATTAAGGAGTTACATGACGAGGGGAACATGGAAAGGGATAAGACTTTCCAACTTGTTTCGAAGTCATATTACTGGCCAACAATGAGTGTGAAGGTTCTAAATTCGTGGATAGATGTCGAATCTGTCAAGTTTTAAAAGGAAAAGCGACTAATGCAGGGTTGTACATGCCATTGAAAGTTCCAAGTCAACCCTGGACAGATTTGAGCATGAATTTCGTATTGGGTTTACCTCGAACTCAGAGGGGACATGATTCATTACTTGTAGTTGTAGACCGTTTTTCAAAAATGTCCCATTTTATTGATTGCAAGAAGACTACTAATGCACTGAAGGTAGTTGAACTGTTCTTCCGTGAAGTGTATCATCTACATGGATTGCCATGTTCAATTGTTAGTGATCGAGACACAAGATTCCTTAGTTATTTCTGGAAAACCTTGTGGAAATTATCTAATACAAGGCTTAACTTCAGTAGTGCGTATCATCCCCAAAGTGATGGCCAAACAGAAGTTGTGAATCGATTGTTGGGTGATATATTATGGTGTATGGTTGGAGACAATCCGAAGAGTTGGGATCAGAAACTTTGCCAAGCTAAATTTGCATTTAATCATTCAGTAAACCGTAGTCTGAGTATGAATCGGTTCGAGGTTGTTTATGGCTACAATCCTCGAGCACCAGTAGATTTAGCACTTGTTCCTAATATGAAGAGAATTGAAGTTCGTGCCGAAAAACGTATCCAACAGTTGCAACAGGTTCACAAGTTGGCTGAAGAACAGTTGCTTCGAGCTAATGAGGGGTATAAGGAGGCGGCAAATAAGAAACGCAAAGTTGTGGATTTTGCAGTAGGAGATTTTGTGTGGGCAATATTGACAAATGATCGTTTTCCAGTTGGCGAGTATAACAAACTGAAGGCGCGCAAGATTGGTCCCTTGGAAATTGTCGCGAAGATTAATCCTAATGCCTACAAGTTAAAGCTTCCAAGTCACATACGGACTTCTGATGTTTTTAATGTCAAGCACTTGGTGCCGTATAATGGTGATAATTCTGTTGATGACCAAGAAAATTCGAGGCCGAATTTTTCTCAACCCCGGGAGAATGATGCAGATGAGCAAGCTATATTCTATTTGGAGGCTAAAGACCCGAGTGTCGTAACTTATCTCAAGAGGGGTCCATTTTGATTGGAAACGAGCCAATGATCAATACACGACTTTGTCTCATGGTCTTCAGTTTTTTAGCCAAATTCCATCGTTTAGGGCTTCAAACAGGCGTTTTTGCTATTTTA
>JAJJMC010022403.1:798323-827393 GCA_023531435.1 Papaver californicum
CGGAGATTGTGGATGATATCAGTTCAGGGAAACGAAGTGATTACCTTATGCATGAAGGATTTCTATTCAACGGTAACCAATTGTGTATTCCTGATTCTAGTATTCGATTAAAGATTATTAAGGAGTTACATGACGAGGGGCACATGGGAAGGGATAAGACTTTCCAACTTGTTTCGAAGTCATATTATTGGCCAACAATAGCGTGAAGTTGCTAAATTCGTGGATAGATGTCGAATCTGTCAAGTTTCAAAACGAAAAGCAACTAATGCATGGTTGTACATGCCATTGAAAGTTCCAAGTCAACCCTGGACAGATTTGAGGATGGATTTCGTATTGGGTTTACCTCGAACTCAGAGGGGACATGATTCAGTATTTGTAGTTGTTGACCGCATTTCAAAAATGTCTCATTTTATTGCTTGCAAGAAAACTACTATGCACTGAAGGTAGATGAATTGTTCTTCCGTGAAGTGTATCGTCTACATGGATTGCCATGTTCAATTGTTAGTGATCGAGACACAAGATTCCTTATTTATTTCTGGAAAACCTTGTGGAAATTAGCTAATACAAGGCTTAACTTCAGTAGTGTGTATCATCCTCAAAGTGATGGCCAAACAGAAGTTGTGAATCGTTTGTTGGGTGATATATTATGGTGTATGGTTGGAGACAATCCGAAGAGTTGGGATCAGAAACTTTGCCAAGCTAAATTTGCATTTAATCATTCAGTAAACCGTAGTCTGAGTATGAATCGGTTCGAGGTTGTTTATGGCTACAATCCTCGAGCACCAGTAGATTTAGCACTTGTTCCTAATATGAAGAGAATTGAAGTTCGTGCCGAAAAACGTATCCAACAGTTGCAACAGGTTCACAAGTTGGCTGAAGAACAGTTCCTTCGAGCTAATGAGAGGTATAAGGAGGCGGTATATCATCCTTCCAAACAAGGGTCTTAATAAAAATTTTACATATGATTTTTATCACATGGTATTGGAGATGGTTTTAGAGAAATGTGATGAACAATTTAGGTGGACCATCGACACGTTTTTCTCGCCATTTTAAAATCAAAAATTCTTCGATCATCATAAAAATCGTAGATCTTTTTACCTCAATATATAACCGTTTTCTTATACTACGGTACTACCAATGTTGATTACCTCACGGAAAGTGAGAGGAGAGGCTGCAACCCCAACCTCCCAAAACTCTGAACACGGACATCCTTTCTACCACGTGCTTCTCTGTCTCTTTCTCTAATCTGTTGCATGCGCACCTGCATTCCTGGTATGTGGAGGAAGTTTGCACGAGCTCGTGCATTACTATCAATATTCAAAAAGGCCGATTTAAAACATGGCTTTACTCTTTGGAGCAAGAAGATCTTGGTACCTTCAAAGAAGGAATTTTCTTTGTCAAAAAGATATAGCACCATGGAGGACTTTTTTATTGATGTTCATGGTTAAGACTTAAGCTTTACTGTTGTTTTTAATGTAATTGGTTGCTAATCCACATTGTTCTTCGGAACGTTGTTAGAAATCCAAGTGATCTAGCAAATTGGAAATCGAGTATATATATGACTTTTTGCATTTTTCACTCTCTACTCTCTTGTAATTTTATTGAATTATTCGCTTTTATACTTGCTTGATTTTTATAAATTTATATCTCTGTATACATATTAAGGTTCACTGAAATAAGAAATATTTATATTAGAAATAAAATTTTGTTTATTTATATATTGAAAACATTAATTCTTTACATTTGAAACAAATTTATTGTTTTTAATGTAAAAAAAATTATTTTCTAATAGAATAGTAAAAAAAATATAGATTTTTTAATGTAAATGATTGGCGTTTTAGTAAACCTTATCATTTATACAGGGATACAAGTTAACAAAAATCATTATATTTTATCATTACGCTACTTAATTCAAGTTAGAGATTACATTTGTCCTTTATTAATTACGTGAGCATATTACCCATACTCTCACGCTTTGGTTGTATTTAAAGTATGCTTAAAATTTTCAATTTGATATTTTAAAATATTAAGTATTTAACTATTTATTATTTTTTTTAGGCCATTTTATTTAAAAAGTATTTATTGTAAATAAAAAGTATTTGGATTTACAATACAATTATTAAGCCAGATAACTAAATCGTTAAGCTTTAATCAAGGTTAAAATACGTTTATACTAAAATTTTACCAATTCGTGTGAATGTGCAGTCGAAAAATGGATGTTATAGGAATAGGCATTACTTCTATATTATTAGGCATAGTAAGAGCAATCTCAAAATACACCCATTTATTATTTTCAAAATTTATACATGAAGACTAGTATTTCAGAAGTAATTCAATATGAAGGTGATCGTGAAAATATACCTATAACTGCAAGAAAGACTATAGCTGCACCCAGAGATTTCTAAGTGATGATTCAAGTGGAGGTAAGTCAAATATTAAGAACTAAGGTGTGTAATCAATCAATGTGAGGAACAAAAGTAATTTCACGTGGTTCGGTGTTAAAATCTACATCCACGGAAGTGATTCACTAAGTATTGATGGTGGTTATAAGTTCATAAATTAAAACTCTCAAAAAAAAATTAAATCAAAACTCGTTCTCTCTCAACCCTAAAATGTCTGAACCCCTTTCTCAGTAATTTTCTCCTCTCTTATATAGACAACACTACAAATAATGGATGACAAATCAATTCACTCGTTGCATTTTATAGATGAGTGTTGAACGAACACTGGTTGATATTTTCGCTCGTTAGGGATACATCAACGTCGAAAAATGAAACCGACAAAGCATAGGAGGCTATCTTCCCCGAAGTTATCGTTATCATTTTGACAACATACAATTAATCTCATTTATCCACCTAGATTGTCAACCGGGTCTTTCACAAATCTGACCTTCTGACTTTCATTAAATGCATATACCCACTTCAAACTCGTTCGTTAATCTCGTTGTACCTTTATCTCGTTGTGTCCACATCCTGGGAAAGTGGTAGATATTTTGTTTTATGGTAAAATAACTTTAGGATTGTATTCGGTGCTTCACTTATTTTATTACGGTTGTGTTTGAGCTCCGAGATGCTTCCACAAATCCATGTGTCGATGGTATTTTCTTCCCTATATTTTTCCTATTACATTGTCATCCGAACGAGCGTAGGATGGGAAGGGAATCTCTCATTCAGTTTTGTAACGGTCGCCACGTCCCTTATTCTTCACCCATAACCGTCGTGTTTTAAATGAGTGCCCTCACTATCTCCACGTTAAATTACTTTATTAAATGGAACTTATGTTGTGATTGGGGTTCCCGGATCAGATGGGTCTGGAAGCTTAGCTAGTGCTAGACCTTAACTTGGTTCCAAAAAAGGAAGATACCATTCAACGCCGTCATGCCCCACTTCTTGAGTGAGACTGGGCTTCTTCTATAATATTCATTCCCGATCGGACCTCGCCATAAGCACCACCCACGTCCTCCGTCCCCCGGCAACCCGCTTCTTGACACACGCCCCTGGGTGAGTTGATACTCTCTGAGGCTTCGATGGTGAACAACAGCCATCCGAGCCAAGACATCCAGCTTGGTATGCATCCCTCAACTTCGTAGCTTTCTTTTTCTTCGTTGTTGGGGACAGAGCAGGTGTGAGGCAAGGATTAGTAGCAGACAGTCATTCCACTTATGGTTAATTCTCGAAGTCCTAGCATCCGGGTTCACTACTGGTTCGACTTAAGAAGCCGATGATTCCATCTCTGTTAGCCGAACCACCCTAATGCTCGAGGCTTCCTAAAGGAGAAACTAGCTACAGCTGCAGGGGACGAGGGTTGGGCATGGCCGATCGTTAGATCGCGTGTTCAGTGGGTACCTCTCTCTACGTTCGCTCCTCCCAGACAGAGTAATCAACGGCTACTATCTTTCGCCCTGTCCCTTTGATTGAATTCATTAGCTTAACGACGGATGAAACGGTTATAGACCTGAGAAGCCTCAGAACTGCAGTACTAGGGCCTGGTCTAACTGAACTTGAGGTTGATTATGTTGGAACTACTAGGTTTGGGTCAGCTAGTGGAAGAAGATAGAGATCCTTGAGGTTAGCAGGCTCTTTGACATAACTTGGTTATACGGGTCTTTCATTCATAGGAAAGACTATGTTTACTGGGTTTAGGCTAGGTGGTATAGTAGGAACTGGTCATAATGCAGAAGAAAGTCTTTCGTCAGGTGGATCAGATCTATCTAGTCTATTCTATGGGGGTCAAAATCCTACCTCTATTCTTACAGGGGAAGCACTCCGGAGGCCTTAGCAAGCTCAATAGTCTTAAAAGGGAAGTGACCGGTTACCTGCGTTTTTTGTTCCTCTTCTTAGTATAAAAACATTATCCCCGTCCCATATGCTTCATTATTTCTCTTTCTCCAACTATTTTTCTTCCTCAACTTTCTTTCTCTGCAACTCGTTTACATCAACCTTTTTCTTCTCCTTTACTTTGATCTATGACAAGGACTCATGCTGCAAGAGTTTTAATACTCACTGAATCGCGGTAATCTTTTTTCTTTGATTTAAGTTTTTCTCTTTTTGTTTTCTTCCTTGCTCTGCTACCTGTGTTTTTTTGCCCATGGCACCGTATTTTTTTCTTTAACCCATAGATTCTTATGAACACAATTCTGTCTTTGATAAAAAAGATAATACATTCTTATTTTCACCACTAAAGATAATAACTGACTAGAAAAATTATGGGATGAAATCCACCTATACGGGGGTTGTTACTTTAAACTGTGATGCTAGCTTTGATTATATTAGTAAGGATGAAGGCATTGGATAATAATATAAAATATTATAGGAAAATACCAAAGAGTAAAATATATATACATTAATACAACAGTGAGTCCTGACCATGTGGAAGGGCTTGGATTGTGGGAGGCAGTTAAATGGGCAAAGGAGCTAAAGTTAGAAATGGTAAATTTTATGTCGAAGAACAATGTGGATTAGCAACCGATTATATTAAAAACAACAGTAACGCTTAACCAATGAACATCAATAAAAAAGTCCTCCATGATGTTATATCTTTTTGACAAAGAAAATTCCTTCTTTGAAGGTACCAAGATCTTCTTGCTCCAAAGAGTAAAGCCATGTTTTAAATCGGCCTTTTTGAATATTGATAGTAATGCACGAGCTCGTGCAAACTTCCTCCACATACGAGGAATGCAGGTGCGCATGCAACAGATTAGAGAAAGAGACAGAGAAGCACGTGGTAGAAAGGATGTCCGTGTTCAGAGTTTTGGGAGGTTGGGGTTGCAGCCTCTCCTCTCACTTTCCATGAGGTAATCAACATTGGTAGTACCGTAGTATAAGAAAACGGTTATATATTGAAGTAAAAAGATCTACGATTTTTATGATGATCGAAGAATTTTTGATTTTAAAAAGGAGAGAAAACAAGATAGTTGTTGTAAGGGTCGGTGGAGTCGGCACGTGTCGGTGGTCCACCTAAATTGTTCATCACTCTCTCTCAAATTTCTAGTGCGGGATCCACTAATTCTCACTCTCACTCAAATTTCTAGTCTCTAATTGTTTGTCTCTCATTGTCTGTTGCTACATAAATACC
This sequence comes from Papaver californicum, assembly GCA_023531435.1. Lineage (NCBI taxonomy): Eukaryota > Viridiplantae > Streptophyta > Magnoliopsida > Ranunculales > Papaveraceae > Papaver > Papaver californicum. The sequence goes on from JAJJMC010022403.1 coordinate 803,898, forward strand.
GAAGAAGATCTTCCTCTTCCCTAAAACAACAACAACGACTCAATATTCGAATAAAAGCCAAAGTTTTGCTGCTAATCAACAAAGAACTTCTAACAGATTTCTGGGTTTTAGTTATATCTCTTTCTCTCTAATCTATATAGCCTAGTCTCCGTCTCCCACTTTTCTCTCTCTTTAGATAGGTGTGGGTATGGGTTGCTTCAAAGTTATATGCATCAAACAAAATCTATTAAATTCAGTTCACTGTATTATTACTGATTCTGATTGCAACCAAACTTCTTTTTGAGTAAATTTTGATTTTCCTTTTTTGTTTCTCTTTATATCTCACTCCTTCACATAATTTTAGACCTTGGGCTTCTTTTTTTCTTCTTCTCAAATTTCCTCTATTTTTAGTCATCTTTTTTTTTCTTCATTTGCTACCCATCTCACTCTTGTGAATATTCATTCAGTTCTTTTTCATATTCTTTGGAATTTTTTATCTCATATAACCCAGATTCAAAAATTACTCATCTGTTAGCATTATAAAAACACCATGGTAGGGAAGGGGAAAGAGCAGAGTAGTGCAGAGAGGCATCAAGGGAAGCCAAATTTTAAGGAAGTTTCCATTTCAAAAAGACCTCTTAAGAATACTCAATCTCATCAAGAATTTCACCATCCATATTCTTCGTCTTCATCTTCAAATTCACCTACTACTACTAGTACCAATTTAATTCCTAATTCTAGTTCTAGACTTGTTTTTCCTTTTTCTTATGATGCTTCTGCACCAATTTCATATCCTCAACCACCACCACCATTTCAACAACAAAATCAGCAGCAAATGATCTCTTTTGGCAACCCTAGTCAAATGGGTTACCCTCCATTTCTGCAAGGAGGAGAAGATCAATCATTGCAGCAGCAACAAAAACAACAACTTCTTCAATACTGGAGTGATACACTTAATCTCAGTCCCCGTGGAAAGATGTTAATGATGAACAGATTAGATCAAAATTCCAGAAACCTTTTCAGGTTTGTTATTAGCAACTTTCTAAATTTAGTAACTTTTCCAATTAGTATACTTCCTTTTTTTTTTTGCAAATCAATTTGGAGTAAAATTAATTTGTCTCCACTATGTTACAGATTTGCTACACCTCTTGGCATTAACACAACCACAAAGCTCTACAGAGGAGTAAGACAACGACATTGGGGAAAGTGGGTAGCTGAAATTCGTCTCCCTCGTAATCGAACACGTCTTTGGCTTGGTACTTTTGATACAGCTGAAGACGCTGCATTGGCTTACGATCGCGAGGCCTTTAAGTTACGAGGAGAAAATGCTCGGCTTAATTTTCCTCATCTTTTTCTAGGTAAAACTAATGAAGACAAAGTTAACACAAGTGCTCCTCCGTGTTCATCGTTTTCTCCACAACAAGATAGTAACACTCTAGATGAGCAGACTACTCATGATGCGGATATCACTAGTATGGCAGCAACTCAAGAAAGTCCTAGTGATGATAATTCGAATATACCCAATTCTTATCAGGATATTAATTATATGGAATCCGGAATTGGATCGAATGAGGTCGAAGCTACTAGTTGTGATCAAACCATGGAACTAAACAATCAGGATTCTGTGAAATCTGAAAGGTTTGTTGATGACTCTCAAGATATGATTTGGGGTGATATGGAAGAAGCTTTGTTCAATTCAATCCAAGGTGGTTGGGGTCCAAATAGTCCAGTTTGGGATGATTTTCCTACAATTCCAAATTCTCATCAGTCTGATCATCAATTCTATGGCGGTAATTCTACCCTTGAAAATTCTTCATCTACCTATCCCATGCAAATGTTTTTGTGGAGAGATGGTGACTAATTTCATCACCAAAATGAAGCTTTTATTTTCTCTACTTTGCTACAGAGAATTGCTTCATATCTGAGTGGTGTACAAGTTATTACTCTCTCCCTCTACCCCCTCTATCTCCCACACTCTCTCCCCTCCTCTATCTTAGAGTTGGGTAGGAGAACTTTACTCTCACTGGTTGCAGATTTTTTAAAGGTCAACCAATGATTTCTCTAATTAGTTATTGCTCTCTAGTGCAAACTCTGAAAAGCTCTTTTTTGTTCCAACTTTTGAGTTTTGGGGTCTACTGCTATATAAAAGGCTGCATTATTTAGAAGCCTTTATTTAGTAAGAATTCTAGAATCTAAATGAGTTTAAAAACACACGCCAAAACCTTTCAACGTCCTTTAATTAGGTTTTGTTTGTTTATGGGTTTATTAGATTCTATTGTGTGTAAATGGGAGAGGGTATTGAAATAGTGCACGGTCTTATTATGTTTTATGTAATTGTTATGGTCAGAGCTTGGTAATTTAGTATTGTGAGTCATAACAGCGAATGTAGGAGACAGTTTTGTGATCTCCTCTCTCCTGGATGGATATCCGTTTTTGCGAATCTATTTTGTAAACCATTTGCATCATGCTTTTTATAAATTTTGTTTTCTTTAAAGCATATGTCTGTATAACTTGTTCTTGAATATTAGTTTTTTTTTTGTTCACTAGTTCCTGCATATCCGTAGGACCATATACATATAATAAGTTTGATGTAAAAATATAAAAATTAAAACATAATAAAATAAATAATTATCTTTTTATGTAACAAAAAAATAATAATAATAAAAAAACAGATTTGCATTTTATGTGACAACAATAACTAGGCAAATGATACGAAATTAACGATTAGAATCAAGAATTAGAATTTCTTGATGCATATGGAACCTTCAACGAAAAGTCATATATCATAATCTTTTAATCCAAATTCAACTAATATCATCTGAATAAACAAATCATATATAATTTCACGTAGACATGAGCTGGCAGGTTTAAACTTATGGATCTTGACTAATTAAATATGACAGAATTAACTATTTATTATACATTATTTACTAATGATTTGAAAATTGGGGTCTGGATAATGTTTAGAAACTTTTTTTTTTTGTTTAAGTCAGAGAATGAAACAAAAAATACAAATACTCACCTGACTTTCATTCTCCATGAAAGTTTGGTTTAGCTAATAGTACAACCGTGGCACAGAAATTGGCAGAAAAGTACCTCAGTTTTTTCATTGTTAGCCTGCATTTACGTAATATTGAAGATGTCAGAAGGATAAATTCGTAAAGCACCGATATTGGGTTGACAAAAGGAAACCTCCTTGTGTTTCATTTTTATGCCTACGCCATCATAACAATGTAATAGTAACAAGGTTAAATATATATAAGAGCGACACAAAGGTGGGTGGTTCGAATCTCGCTAACCCAATTCTATTTTTGACAATATTTTTGACTTGAATTTATGTTGGAAATAAAAATGGCTAATACTAAAAATTAAGAGTTTATTACTTAAAATGACTTTTGTTACTATAATTAACTTGATGGGTGCTAGGATCACTAGTCCAAATTTTGGTGGAATTATAGCCATCCATTTTCACTTCTTAGTGAATGAGAGACCTTTGGTTGTCCCACATTGGGCAAACCAAGGAGGAAGTTCATGCATATTACCAAAAACGTTCTATATAAGGAAAAGAACTAGTGGATTGGATATGGACTTGGGAAATGGACTAGTGGGCAAATGCATACATGTGCGCCGAAGCACCGCAGGCCGCGGGCTTGCGGAGCTTGCGTGTGCTTTTGGCGTGAGCCTTGGCGCGACCCTTGGCGTGAGTTTGACGTGTGCTTGGCGTGTTCCTGCGAGTGCACACGTGTACCCATCAATGAGAAAACGTTTCTTTATTTTAAATAAATATTTTACCGTTTTGAATTAAATGAAAAATAAAATCATAAATATTTTTTAATTAAAAATCTTAACGTTTTGTTTTAATGGGGATTTAATATTTCAAATTAAATTTTTCACCGTTTTAAAACTCAAAAGATTACTTCTCCTATAAAAGAACAACAATGCTAAGTTCACAACGGGCCAACGACTTTACCCCAGTCGCAGCCACTGTCCTGACGACTTTTCCCCTCTTCTTGCTTTGATTTGCGCACTAGTTTACTTTCATTTTTTCTTCTACTGTTAAGTTCACAACGGGCCAACGAGCTTTGCTAGCTGGGTTGGTATCAGGTGATTTTATCCTGAATTCAAGTTTGTCACTGAAAGGGTATAGCATCATCTTCCTGAAGGTGTACCTGGCAAATATTGAGTTAAGGGCAGTCTGTTGAACAGGCAACTTCACCTCTCTGTGCTTGAGTGTGTGTACTGCTTCATTCTAACCCTCCCTTAATCATCTTCAAGTTCTCTGTTGTTTGTGTTTCTCTGTTACAGGAAGGTACTTATCCAACAATCTTAACTCAATATCTGTGCAATCAAAAGATCTTCTGTAACAATGGCAAAGACTGATGTTGAGAGACCTCATAAGTTTTCTGGTAAGGATTTTAATAGATGGCAGTCGAAGATGCTCTTTTTCCTGAGTTTCCACATGCTTGATGAAATAGTGTTGAAACCATATAACAAAGCTCTGGATACTCCTGAATCATCCAAGGGAAAAGAGACTTGGACGAGAAATAATTATTTAGCAAAAAATCATATTTTAGATTGCCTTGAAGACTCTCTGTATGATTTTTACAATGCTAAAGATGATTTTTCTGCTCACAATTTATGGTCTGCACTGCAAGAAAAATATGAAGCAGAAACTGCAGGAAGTAAAAAGTTTCTGGTTGCACGTTTTTTACAATACAAGATGCTGAATGAAAAATCTGTGGTTGACCAGTTTCTGGAGTTGCAGAAAATTATTAATGAAATCATTGCTGAAGGTATGACTATTTCTGAAAACTTTCAAGTATCTGCTGTGATTCAAAAGTTACCAAGTTCATGGGCCGAATACAAGAGAAGACTAAGGCATGAAACTGGTGAGATTACTATGATAGAACTGGGCAAGAAAATACAAGTTGAAGAGTTGTTGTGCTCAAAGGACAAGAATATCTTCTCTGCAAGAGACATGTCAAACAAAGCTCATGTGATCGAACACAAGTTTCTTCACTCAGTCTGGACCACAACAAGCGCAAGCCTGAACCTCAAGGAAAAGGTAAATTTCAAAAACCAAAGTCTGCTATTGGTAAGATTAAGGGAGCTTGTTATGTCTGTGGTGTGTCTGGCCATATGGCAATGCATTGTAGAAAACGTAAAGATGCGAATTTAAGAAACAAAATGTAAACCTGGCTGAAAGTAGTAAAAATGAATTTTCTGGCACGGTGTCTGAAGTGAATTTAGTTACCAATGTGAGGGACTGGTGGGTAGACTCTGGAGCTACCAAACCTGTCTGCGGAAGCAAGGATATGTTCACCTCCTACCAGACAGTAGGAGAGGGAGAAAAACTCTATATGGGTAATTCTTCTGCAGCACAAGTTGCAGGAAAAGGAAAGGTTTCGCTGAAGCTTTCTTCTGGGAAAATCCTCACATTGAATGAAGTGTTACATGTACCAGACATCTGCAAGAATCTCGTTTCAAGTGGTGTGCTAGATGACAAGGGATTTAAAATTGTTTTTGAGTCCGGAAAAGTGATTATCACTAAGGGTAGGGACTTTGTGGGAAGGGCTATAAGGCTGAGGGCCTTTACAAATTATCTGTAATCTCTACTGAAATTAATAAAGTTGATTCTTCTTATGTTGTTGTCTCATTGAATATTTGGCATGGTAGACTTGGTCATGTAAATTATAATTCAATGAACAAATTGGAAAAATCTGGCTGCATTCCAAAATTAAATTTGGAATATGAACATAAATGTGAAGTTTGTGTAGAATCAAAATATGCGAAGAAGCCTTTTCAGAAAAATGTCCACAAAGTTTCTAATCCCTTAGAGTTAATTCACTCTGACTTAGTTGATATGAAATCAATCCAAACCAGAGGTGGAAAAAAATGGTTTGTTACCTTCATAGATGACTGTACTAGATACTGTCATATCTACTTGCTTAAAGGAAAAGATGATGCTCTTGAAGCATTTAAATTATATAAATTAGAAGTAGAAAACCAGATGAGTACCACCATTAAAACTGTTAGGTTTGATCGTGGGGGTGAATACGTAACTCCTATAGGAGACTTTTGTGCGCAACATGGCATTATTCATGAGGTAACTCCTCCTTATTCACCACAATCTAATGGTGTGGCTGAACGAAAAAACCGAACCCTTAAGGAGAAGATGAATGCCATGTTAATCAGTTCAGGACTACCGACGAACTTGTGGGGGGAGGCCGTCCTCTCAGCTTTTTATATCCTGAACAGAGTGCCCCTTAAAGGAACAGAAAAATCACTGTATGAATTATGGAAAGGAAAACAACCCTCATATGGATACCTCAAAGTGTGGGGGTGTTTAGCCAAGGTCTCTATTCCTCCACCTAAGAGGACTAAAATAGGACCTAAAACCGTTGATTGTGTATTTCTAGGATATCCCGAGCACACCACTGCTTATAGATTTATGGTTGTGAGTTCCGATAACTCAGAAATTGGTGTGAACACAATTTTAGAATCTAGAGATGCTTCGTTTTTTGAAAATGTTTTTCCAATGAAAACTGAATCTCGCGTGATACGTGTAGATCCTCTAGATGTCCCTTCTTCTAGCCATTCATTACCGGTAGAAGAAGATGAACCTGTTTATGAGCCAAGAAGAAGCAAAAGACCTAGATTAGAAAAATCTTTTGGGCCAGACTTCATTACCTGTTTAGTTGAATATGATCCACAAACCTATAAAGAGGCCATGACTTCGTCTGAAGCTCCATGGTGGAAAGAATCCACTATTAGTGAGATGGATTCTATTATTCAGAATGAAACCTGGGAAATAGTAGATTTACCTCCAGGGAGCAAAACCATATGTTGTAAATGGATCTTTAAGAGAAAACGTAAGGTTGATGGAACCGTGGAAAAATATAAAGCTAGACTTGTAGCTAAAGGCTATAAACAAATAGAAGGTGTAGATTTTTTTGACACTTATTCACCTGTCACTAGAATAACTTCAATTAGGTTGCTAATTGCAATTGCTGCAATCCATAACCTAGAGATACATCAAATGGATGTAAAAACTGCGTTTCTAAATGGTGAACTAGATGAAGAAATTTATATGGATCAACCCGAGGGCTTTGTGGTGAAGGGTTATGAAAAGAAGGTGTGTAGACTTAAAAAGTCTTTATATGGCTTGAAACAAGCACCTAAACAATGGCATGAAAAATTTGATCATGTAATGTTCTCTAGTGGTTTTAAAATAAATGAAGTTGACAAATGTGTTTACACTAAATCTGTCAATGATGCTTGTGTGATGGTATGCCTGTATGTTGATGATATGCTTATACTAGGTACAACCTTAGAAATCATTAATTCCACTAAGAACATGTTGAATGAGAACTTTGACATGAAAGACTTAGGTCCTGCTGATGTAATCCTAGGGATGAAAATTAGAAAGGAGTCTAATGGATTCAGTCTCAGTCAATCTCATTATGTTGAGTCAGTTCTGAAGAAATTTAACCAGTTTGATAGTAAACCTACAAGTACTCCTTTTGACCCTTCCTGTAGACTCAAGAAAAACAAAGGCAATGGAGTCTCGCAACTTGAATATTCACGTGTCATAGGAAGTCTGATATACTTAATGAACTGCACGAGACCAGACATTGCCTATGCAGTGAGTAGACTAAGTAGGTATACCTGTAATCCAGGACAAGACCATTGGGATGCACTTTCCAGAGTGCTGAGGTATCTTAAATACACTTTAAACTTTCGGTTAAGTTATGAGAGATACCCTGCTGTTCTGGAAGGATACTGTGATGCAAACTGGATAGCTGACTCAGAGGAGTCTAAGTCTACAAGTGGATACGTTTTCACTCTAGGCTGTGGAGCGGTGTCTTGGAAGAGTTCCAAACAGACCTGTATCGCTCGATCCACTATGGAATCCGAGTTTATAGCGTTAGATAAAGCAGGAGAGGAAGCCGCTTGGATAAGATGCTTTTTAGAAGACATTCCTCTCTGGCATAGGCCTGTGCCAGCTGTATCTATACATTGTGATAATCAAGCTGCAATAGCTAATGCTAAAAACATCAACTATAATGGAAAATCTATTCATATAAGGAGAAGACACAATTCTCTAAAACAACTAATCTCACTGGCGTTATTTCTGTTGACTTTGTGAGGTCTAAGGTGAATATCGCGGACCCTTTGACGAAAGGTTTGTCCAAGGAGATAGTTAGTAATGCATCAAGGGGGATGTGACTTAAGCTCATCAATTAAAACTTGCCATGAAGGATACTCAACCTTGCTGACTGGAGATCCCAAGATCAAGGTTTTGAATGAGACAACTAATTTGTGGCGGGTAAAAATTAAACACTATCAGAGAATTATTTTTTCTGTCCCTTCCCTATGGTGTAGACGTGATAGTGTGACTGCAAGTGAGGATGACTTAGAGTAAAGTCTTAATGAGTTTTATAGTTTCAATTTAAGATTGAAATGGGGTGTAGCAGTTAACACTCTTGATAGAACTCACCTATCTGAATGAGGAAGTGGGTCGCTTCCTATGAGAACTGAGCTGATTCTCTAGAGCATTCTGAGAAACGGGATACGTCCAGGGCCAAAACGGACACAACGGCGTGAACTTAACATCTTTTTAAGAGATATCTCGCGTAAGGAGTTATTGAAGAATTACACTAAACGATGGCAGTTCAAGACATCACGTTCACTGACCGTCAAGTAGTTCCGATGCTTCTCACTAAGCAAAGGTTCAATTCCAAATGGTCACCTATTGCTTAAGAGGTATTTCTCGTTTTTTCGATTTTCTGATTTTTCGGTTTCGTCATTCATGTGGGGGATTGTTGGAAATAAAAATGGCTAATACTAAAATTAAGAGTTTATTACTTAAAATGATTTTTGTTACTATAATTAACTTGATGGGTGCTAGATCACTAGTCCAAACTTGGGTGGAATTATAGCCATCCATTTTCACTTCTTAGTGAATGAGAAACCTTTGGTTGTCCCACATTGGGCAAACCAAGGAGGAAGTTCATGCATATCACCACAAACGTTCTATATAAGGAAAAGAACTAGTGGATTGGATATGGACTTGGGAAATGGACTAGTGGGCAAATGCATACATGTGCGGTGCTTCGCACAGAAGCACCGCAGGCCGCGGGCTTGCGGAGCTTGCGGTGCTTGCGTGTGCTTTTACGTGTGCTTTTGGTGTGAGCCTTGGCGTGAGCCTTGGCGCGATCCTTGGCGCGACCCTTGGCGCGTGCTTGGCATGTTCCTGCGAGTGCACACGTGTACCCATCAATGAGAAAACGTTTCTTTATTTTAAGTAAATATTTTACCGTTTTGAATTAAATGAAAAATAAAATCATAAATATTTTTTTAATTAAAAATCTTAACGTTTTGTTTTAATGGGGATTTAATATTTCAAATTAAATTTTTCACCGTTTTAAAACTCAAAAGATTACTTCTCCTATAAAAGAACAACAATGCTAAGGTTTTCGTTTACCCCAGTCGCAGCCACTGTCCTGACGACTTTTCCCCTCTTCTTGCTTTGATTTGCGCACTAGTTTACTTTCATTTTTTCTTCTACTGTTGAGTTCACAACGGGCCAACGAGCTTTGCTAGCTGGGTTGGTATCAGGTGATTTTATCCTGAATTCAAGTTTGTCACTGAAAGGGTATAGCATCATCTTCCTGAAGGTGTACCTGGCAAATAGTGAGTTAAGGGCAGTCTGTTGAACAGGCGACTTCACCTCTCTGTGCTTGAGTGTGTGTACTGCTTCATTCTAACCCTCCCTTAATCATCTTCAAGTTCTCTGTTGTTTGTGTTTCTCTGTTACAGGAAGGTACTTATCCAATAATTTATGTTCTCTTTCTCTCTGCATCTACTTCGTATCCTCTATTCGAGCCAAATTTCAAGTAAAAAAGCAATCTCACAAAGGTATTGTGTACTTCTCTCTTATTATTGTTATAGGCTTCATCAGGGTGTGTTTAATTGATATGATTTTGGGTTGTTTTCCTTTCAATAATATTTCTTAATTATGTGTTTGTTTATTTGTAAACTGTTGTAAAGAATCCACATTTGCTTTACTTATCGTGAACCTTTTGTGGTTCTGAGAAATGAAATTTGGTGGATAAGCTTAGAGATTTTTGTCACGTGGATAATTTGATGGATAAATTTAGTAGTTTCTACTTACTGGAGTTGGTAGTATGTTGATCACTGATAACTGGAGCATTTTCTATCGCAATAATTCTGTAAGCAGTACTTCCTTAAGTACGCCTATGTGGAACCATTACAGGCAGTGGGATTGATAAGAGTCAAAAAAATTTGAATTATTGGTATCCTTTTTAGCACATTTCCTTAGGTATTTTTTGATGATGACATGACACGCCTCTCACCAAATGTTAAGAACCTGAATATGTTAGTAGCTATGGTGATCATGTTGGTTGGCATGCAAGGGGATCGCAAAGGGAAACACTACTTGCCTTTGATTTCTATAAATTTGAACACTGCTTAAGAATGGCATCCACATTGGTAGATGAGTCAGTCTCACCTTTTGAGTAGAGAAAGTGGTAAGAGGACCGCAAGGGGACACATTTTAAGTGGACTTCCACAAAGTATTAGGGTCTAATCGTTTGTAAGCGGAGACAAATGGTACACAACGGATCAATGATTTTGAGTCATAACAATCTTAACAGGCCACCTTTGCTCTTAGCAGGTCACCTTTGCGGGAGAAAGTACATGTTTTGCGTTTGAAAAAGAATATGCAGTGCGACTGGAGATGCCTCTTATTTTGAATTTTGATTCGAGGTAGTGGTGGGGATGAACCTTGCGTCGCCAAGGAAGTTTTTTTTGTATTAGAAAAATATAGTGAAGAGTTAGATTTTTCTTTGGAACGGAATGACAGATGCATCACACGTGGGTCTAGACTAGTAATAATTAAAAAAAAACAGATTTACATTTTATGTGATTATAATAACTAGGCAAATGATAAAAAATTAAGAATTAAAATCAAGAATTAGAATTTCTTGATACATATGGGAACCGTTCAACGGAAAATTATATATCAGAATTTTAGTCCAAATTTAACTGGTATTGTCTGGATAAATAAATCGTATAATTTCACGTAGATAATGAACTGATGACAGACATAAACCCACGAGTCTTGAATAATTAAATATGATAGAATTGACTTTGTCATATATTATTTACTAATGATTTGAAAGTTGGGAGTCTGGAGAATTTTTAAAAATAATAATTTATTGTTTAAATTAGAGAATGAAAAAAGAAAATAAATACTCACCTGACTTTCATTCTCCATGAATGTTTGGTTTAGCTAATAGTACAACAAAACTTCCATAGATTGATACTCTATACTTAATAACCTCTATATATTGATAATAAAATTATGATTCCAACTTGGGATAACCTCTACCGAAGGTGCGGTTATTTGCTGGACAAGATTCGTACCTTCACAAAGTTTGGATAATAGTTTGAGTATCTACTATTTGGACAATTGATCAATACTATGCTAGATATGGAATTAAGAACTTCAAATTAGGGTTTGGAGATTGTTAATGGAGGTCATTGAAAAGAAAAATTCAGAAAAACCAATCAAGAGAGAGAAGAAGTTGATGATTAAGTTTATTACTGAAATGTATTATGTCTACAACATGAACCTTTATGGTTATATATCTGTATATACAAGAGTTGATCTATATGTTTATTGTATAATCAACTGTGATCATTTATATTTTACGTATCTACTAAGACCCGACATATGCATGCAATCAAGACTCCCTAGCTTTCCAGGAAATCCCATATCCTGGTTTTGTTTTAATATTTATATGGCATCTGTCTTTGTTGGATTTTGTAAATACGTTGGACCAAAATGATTAATCATTACTTCTCAAAACAATGAAAGATACTTGTATGAAGTTGTTTTTCCCTCACGAAGGTACTCATAGTTAGAATCTATTGGGCGAACGTAACCTAGAATCCTTTGGGCCGAGGTAACCTTTTGTTCTGGACTATGACCTCTAATATTCAATGCATCACATTGGTAATTAAATTCAGGTTCTACTCGACAAATCTCTTAAATAATCTTTAACAACAAGTGTCATGCAGAATCGACGTTGGAAATCTCAAGAAGAGTACACGCAACCGATATTGAAATAATCGTGCATCAACTTTTGGTGGTACTCTTCCCGCCCCCGATATGTACCTTCTTGTGAATACTTCTTTTGGCTCAAGAGGTCTTGGTATCTGCCCCGATGATTCTTCCAGTATCATAGTGTTGGTCAGTTCTCTATCTTCATCTGACTCATCGTTAAGTCGTTGCAACATCCGAACATAAATTTCTTGTTATGTTTTAAATCAATCCATAATAAGTTTAGCCCCATCCTCAGAAAAATTCATCGATCGTGAAGTTAAAAGTAAATTAAGTTAAAAGATCTGTGAATTTATTTTAGAAATAGGTAGATGGTATCAAATTTATGTAAAGAGTGGTGTGATCTGAATGAAATTGTTGGGGGTCTGTATAGTTGAATGAAATCTGGCCGTTTTAGCCTAAATGCGGTCATCGCCAGAAAGTAGCCATTGGCGGCAATTAGATCTTTGTCTCCAGCGACAAAGTCTCTGTCGCTCGACAGACAGTCAGCCGCTTACCGCATCTTATATAGTGGCACGACTACTTTTCCCAGCCACCTGACTAGGAAAACTAACTGTTTGGAATTTTAATTTATATTGCAAGAGCACGGTTGTCGATGTGACAGCATGCAAGCACGGTTCGTTTCACATGGATTTCAGAAATTACAATTCCTAGTTTTTAATTAATTTTAGTGCTAATAGCAAATATGGTTTCGTGATTTTATCTTAAAATTTTAAAAAGCTTAAAGTAATAAAAATAATTTACAAATGAAAGAAAGCCTATGACTCGAGATTTCATCACAACTATGCAAACTAGATGATTGTAACTATTCTCTATAAATTTTTTTAGAATAATGCTCAAGAAAATTTCAGACAATTATATTTACGTCTTGGAAAATATGGAATTTTAATCAATTAGATTTTCTCAAAAGATTAACAATTACTTCATTATAAAATGTTATTCTCTAAATATAGTATTTAAAACTATTTATTTAAGCATGAAAGGACACATGAAGAAATTATTATCATTATAATCAAGAAATAAGACCAAGAGAAAAATTATAGAAAATAATTATAACATGCAAGAAAACACAATATGACTTCCTCTCTAATCCTAGGTGAGAGTTCTAGCTATGCATGACAAAAACAGTAGAAGAAAATAAAGAAAAACCTATTATTTATTAATTTAAAGAAGTTCACAAAGAAGTAATGACCAATTACGTTGTTGAACCATTAGAAAAACTATTGAATTGATTAAACACATTAACGACATCTCAGTTCTGAAGTTGCAGGAACTGGCGTGGTAAAAGCTCAAACTGTTGCAGGGACTATTGCGTAAACCTTTACCAAAATTGTTGAACACAAAGGATTTGGCAACAGTTTTCAGCGACTTTTCTGAAGCATTTATTCTTCTTCTTCTTCCTTCAGCCGTGAAGAACCCTAATTTTCTGGTTTTTCTGATTTTTAATTTTTTTTTGGTCTGGCCAAGCTAGCCTCCCCAATTGCTCCCCTTCGACCTCTATTTATACCTAACCACAATGCAACTCTTGAATCTTCTCTTTAATCGCCATAGATCTTTGTAATCAATGAAAAAGTTAATTCTCGGAATAATATTTTCTATGTCAACCTCGCTGATTTTTTTTTCTTTCCAAATATTCTTGATCTGGTTTCCCTTCTTGAAGTGATATGCTCGATGTTGCTAAATTAAACCCAAGATACGATCCAGAGAATATTTATTTTGTCTTTAGATCACATTGTCGAGATTTTTTCTTCCTTACCCTGTTTTGACGCTAGCAATTATTCAAGAGATATTGTTGGTTGTTTTGACGTGTTTAAATCGAGTACAACTCTATCAAAAAAGGCAAGAAGTTATTCTTGTCTTTAAAAGCTACAATTTCTCTTCAGATATTCTTATTAGATCACGCGGAGAATAGAAAACCAACTTTTCCCGCCAATTTTAGTTTGAACTACAAGAAGGTGGGTGCCTTTATCCAAATTCTCGGGTGCCTTAACATTTTTCTGGATGCCTTTATAACTTTTTGATCCAATTCTTCCACAATATTAATTCTTCAAAAATACCTAAAAACACAATAATTAACCAAATCAGTACAAAAATAGGTTCCAGCAAAATAGAAATACGATGGTAAAAATGTATAAATTATACGTTTATAACTAACCCATTTGGTAAGGGTGCGTAAGACTTGGCCTTAAGTATCAAGGAAACAAATTTCAGATTTGTTGTTGAACCACTATAACTCTTAGGCCTATATATATTGCTTTGTAAGTAGACTGATCATATTTGATAGGAATGTTGATGAAGAGCCAACATCCGTCATCTTAGCTTATGTGGGTTTATATCCACGAGGGGATGCTGGATCATGGAAGACTTTTAAGTATTTTAAGTTCCGACGAATTATTCTACTTATGCATGCTACGTTAATATATGAAAACTTAACACTACATGCTTAACAATTCTGGAAAAAAACTGATGAAAATGGGTATTTCTCAGAGTTTGATATCCGAAATGGGAGATTAGTATTCCTGAATGTTCCTTTGTCTTCCAGATCCTAATCCTAAGTACGTCAATAAGCTTTTCGTCAATCACCCAAACAGGTAAGATGTTTGATCATTTAATGCAATAATTACGTTATATATGTTTGCAATAATGACTTCAGATTTTACCTTTTAATTCCAGTTTGTTGGTGTTGATTTTGGTGCTCGGCATGTTCGTGCATTATTCCAAGATACTAAGAAAAAAATCAGTCTCGTGATAGTTGAAAGTAAATAGTTCCTTGATACTGAACACCCTGTTGGTAATCACTTGATGTTCTCATTGCTATGTGTTAGAGAGTATTGGGTGCTTTCTTTCTAGTTTCTCAACCTCATAACCCTTGTGTATGTTTCAATGTCTATGTATTTGTGAAAGAACTTCCGAAGTGAAATTCTTGTTTCTTATGATGGGTTTTCCATATGTTTGTTCAATAAATGATATATTTGTGTTGATAGATGATAACTTCCTTGTATATTTTTAACTTCGCTACTAGATGTCGTGCATCGTAAAGAATGGGAAGGCCATACAAAGAAAATATTGCATCAGTTGGTTGAACTGGATGGATTTGAACAGAATGAGGTATGTTTTAATGAACTCCCTTGGTTAGTTAATAAGTTTTATCCTGCAGTTTGTAACCCATTACCATTTTCTTGTCTAGGGCATAATATTGATGGCGACAACAAATTTGCTTGATATTCTTGATCCTGCTTTAACAACCTACTAGATTTGACAAGGTCGTCAAGAGATATTAGAGTTCTATTTATATGAAAAATTACTGGATGAAGATATGTTAGTGCAAGTACATGCAACACTCCTGGATTCAATGAAGCAAGTGTGTTCTTTTATCTGTTGAGCAAATCATTTACATTGATTCATATATGAACTTTATTCTAAGCTGACGCTGTATCAAACAAACCATCTTACACTAGATAAAGATTCATATATGTATGTTATAGTGAATTGATTGCTTCATTTGTTGTTTTCATATTTGATCGAGAATGGAATGGACTTCAAACCGAAGAGTTTATGAAAATTTCCAAGTGCATGAAATTTTAATATGGGTATTTAGTGAATTATCTAAGCTTTTGCACCGCACATAAGCGTGTCGAAAAAAAAAATTAAACGTGACAAATATGTTAGCAACATACTTAAAAACGTTGCTCAATTATAACAACCATTGTTTAAATTGATCGGAGAAAAACATTGCAGAGAATTTAAGCAACGCTTAAAATGCGTTCTTAATTTATTTTAAGCAACGGATAAATTGCGTTGCTACCATGTGTCCAAAGATTCGTCACTCACGATTTAAGACACTTTGAAAGCGTAGCTAAAATTCACATCAATGGATATAAATGTTCCAAATCAGGGGTCTTGGTGTAGTGAGACATGTCAATTAAGCACAAGTTCAATTAATAACTCTACCCCATTTGATGTTATTCTCAAAAGAGACCAACACAAGGCTCACCTTTACAAGTAAAAGATTTTTGAGCTAAAAATCAATCAAAAATTCCAACTTAAGTCGTTTTAATGTACACAAAAGAGTTAAGACATATCTTTGATTATCATGAGATTGACCACAAAAAAAATTGGTAAAAACTTATAATCTCATGGAAAAAAACACACAAAAGATAATCATGAAGAACAAGTATTGCAATTATCATCTCAAAAGAGAATTTAACTAAACAAATTATAAAGAAGTAATTAATGTAAAAGTAAAAACATAATACTACTTTAAAGCCTAGATCCCAGAACAAGTTCTTACTAGGATAAAACTATGTGAAATTCTTAATCAATAAAGAATTCAGAGATATAATCATCAAAAAAGTCTTCATCGCCATCCGAGATTCCTGTATGATCATTCAATTGAGCTTTCAGACGAGAGAGTTTCCTTGAATCCAACAAGTTTTTCTTCTTCTTTATATTTCTCAATTTTCCCCAGAGAAAAATTTATCTTTAAGAGAGTTTCCTCGAGAAATAAATTGCTCAATAGCATCCCTTGAGCTTAAAACAATCTCATCGGGTCCAGCATGACAAACAACACAAAGACAAACATTAAAAGATGATGAGGCAACATTTTCTCTATCAGTACCCAATCTTTTTTCTCTCTGATGAACCGACTCCCTCACAAAAGTAGACTTCGATAGCATTGGCATGATTTTTCTTTGTGACACTTTTAATTAAAGTCGCCATTGTTTCTTGAAGTACAAACATTTGTTAAAGGGATGAACAATACATATATAGTGCAGAAGTACATAGCATTGGAAGCATTAGCATTGGAAGCATTATGTAAAGGAAATCTTTTATTTTAAAAAACATGTAATTACATGATTTTGGAAACAACAAGACAAATTACATAAGTTGTAATACTTGTAATAAGATGAAAAACACCATTGATAAGACATACAAGACTATTTTTTTTTAAAAGAGTGAGCATAAATTCTTTGCAGTCCATGACGAATGATGTTATCCAAAATATGTGTATGGTTAAGATATAAATATAACTTGAAGTAGGTAAACCTTTTAAAAAATAACTTGTATTTAAATATAATTTTATGATTAAATAAATTGATCTAAGTGTATGACCTGCTTAGTTTTTTGTGTAGTTATTCTCATGAATCTTATTGGCGAATCTTTTCTTAGAAGCTAGATCCAAGAAAAACTTTGCACATAACACATAACATAAGAAATATTGACACCCACAAATCATCACATTTAGGATTTATTATTAGGGATGTGGTAGCATATTGAGTTGAATTTTTTTATATGGAGTTCTTAATTTTTGTAGGTGCATAGAAGACAATTATACAACCACTTTGGAAATTATAATAATAATTAGGGCTGCACAGGAATCGACCGGAACCGAAGAACCGGACCGGAACCGACGAAACCGTACCCTAAAAAAACTGAACCGAGGGTACAGGGTACAGGTACAAAAAATGGGAACCGGGTACAAACGGGTACAAGGTACAAGTACATCCTCAGAACCGACCTGTACCGGACCAAAGAACCGATGTATGGTAGTCGTTGATCTTTGATGGTTGTTTTAATCTCAGCCGTTAGTGTATTAAGTTAGGTTAGAATTAGAATCAGATGATTTCATCATTTTCATGTTATCGTCCGTAAAACTTCAAGTCTTCAACACTGTTTCGAACAACATCTCCATACTTTTCTTCTCCGGACTACTACTTTTCCCGGTTGTTGCAGAATAAACAAGGTACTTATTTTGATTTCATTTCATTTTTTTTACTATCTTTTTCTTTTTTATCAGATGAATAAGATTTTCACATCAAAATGTCAAATTGATTTGATAGGGTTGTTGGTTTGATTCTCTGAATTAAAGGGCTTTTCTTTCTAGAAAAGGGGTTTTGTTGTTCATCAAATTCTAGTGCCTGGAAGTTGGAAGTGCTGAAAGGCATGATAGTTACCTAAACATGTTTTAGGTTGAATTATGTACCTAAAAATGGTAAATTCTGTTCAGCTTATTCATTACAAAGGATTTTCACAGTTGAGTGCATTATTTGTTACTAGTTGTCAAGTCATTCTCAGTTTAGCAATTTATCCATTTGTTTCCTTATTATCAAGGTATGTTGGTTAATTGATATTCCCTGATTGCTACGATTGAGGGTAGAATGTATGGTTTTCGGGAGGCATTTTGTGGGTTTTGGCTTATCAAACTGTGTGACATTGTCACATTGCATTTTTATGGGATCAGTAGGGGTTGATTTAGTCTGGCTCATCTGCCATTGTTTCAAACTTATTGCAAGGTTGCTGACATTCCAACTCAACACATTCAATATCTTCCAAAATGTTCCGTAGAAAATTTTATGATGCTTGAATTTATACTAGTAAATCTTGTCTAAGCCGGTATAAGTCTGTTCCATCTTCGATCATAACCAAGAACATGACTTTCTGACAGTCGTAGTTGTGAAAATTTTATCTTCCGGCATTGTTTATGTTCTCAGTTCTCACCATCTTCAAAATTTGCCCTTCTCAAACTTTCTGATTCCATAAGTGAACAGCGAATTTGTAGTGTGTATGTTTGCAGTTCTCACTTCTCACCATGAAGATAGTCTAATGCAGAAGCAATATCAATGGCGATATTTAGCCTCTCAATAAATTTCAATGGCCTGTTTGTGTGCCTTTGATGTTGTCCATTAATATTAGAAGCAGAAGAAGACACACATTATCAGTGGCCTGTTTGTGTGCCTTTGTTGTCATCGGCTATTTTACTATGTTTATGTTACCATGTCTGCAGACTCTGAACTATGTTACCATCTTTTAGAGTTCCCTTCTGCAAGGGCCATAAGTTAGTGAATGTTTACAATGTTTAGAAAATTATCAATTTTGTTCATAATTTTGTTTGATCAACAGACTTATTTTTGATGTTGCAGGAAGCGAGGAATTTTAAGAAAGGTCCGTTTAAGCTTCCAAGTGGTCGACAGTGATAAGGATAGGAAATGGTATGTCAGTTTGAGGTGAACAGTTTACTGTTAGTATTAGCTAGTCTTCATAACATCTGTTGCTACACAATGGAGTTGAATAGCTTCATAACATCTGTAGCTACACAATGGAGTTGAATAGCTGTACAAATGCACAGTAGTAGACACATTATCCATATGTTGGTTATTCTTTTTTTTTTGTGTTTGTTTTTATTTGATGGAACTTAATACTGTATACATTTCGTAATTAGATTGAAATGGTAGAAACATTTAATTTTTTTTTTATTTATTTCAACAATTTACATTTAAATTTTAGATGTAACAAAAAAAAAAAAACAGGTACCAGGTACGTATCCGGAACCGGACCCAGGATACAGGGTACCGATACCGAACAAAAGATACAAGGTACATAGTACATGTACAAAATTTAAGAACCGACCATGAAGAGGTACAATTACAGGGTTACACCGAGAACCGAACCGAACCAACCTTTGTGCAGCCCTGATAATAATACATTAGCAAAGGCCACGTAACCTTTAGAAACTTGGGATGATATCTTTGAATAAGAAAGTTCAATATAATGGAGATGAAGATTATTGTCTTCATTACAGAGGTTTTTAAAAACTGAAGGGAAGTTATGTTAAATTCACACCCACAATCTTTAGCTCTTTCTCTTTCACTTGTTTCCAGAGCCATAAAAATCAGATCGAAAAAACCCTAGCAAGTGCTTGAAAACCCTAGTTCTGCTCGTATCTTCAAAACATTTTTCTTATTCAATGCTTCACATTTTGAAACTTTATGTAAACCCCGTAAGTTTTCTTCCCCTGAGAAGAAAAACAAAACAAATGTCTTTCTTTTTTTACAAATTTCTTAGCGTTTTTCAAGAAGAAGATGGCTTCTCCAGCAAAGGGTTGTAGAAAAATACTAAAGTCATCAAAACCAGAATCAAGATCTCAAAAGGGTCTTCACTTCCCAGCTGGTAGAATCGCTAGATTTGTTAAAGATGGTAAATATGCTGAATGTGTTGGTGTTGGTGCTCCAGTTTATCTATCTGCCGTTCTTAAATACCTCGCCGCTGAGGTAATGAATCTCCTCATAATTTTTTCCTTTTGATATTTTTAACCTTATTATGTTTTTGCTTATAAGGTTATTGATAGAATAACCGAGAGAAGGATTGTTTCTGTTTTTGATTTTGAAATGATTTCTGAAATGGTTTTTTTCTTCTTATAACTACGGTATTGGAATTAGCTGGTAAAGTTGTGGTTTTACATAATAGATTTTACTGTTTCGTTTTTCAATTTATTTGATGTTAGGGATGTAAGTTTTTGCAAGATGATTTACTTACTGTAATTTGAACTGATTTTAGTTCGATGGAACTGAGTCAGTTTTTCGGCCTCTGGATACCACTGGTTTTGCTTTTTAATGACTTATTTGTGGCTTTCCATCAGAGAACATTGACTAATTGGGGTTGTGAATGTTTTATCTTAAGTTTTAAGGAATGTTAATAAAGCCTACAGATTGTTACTTGAAGCAATTTCGTACTATAGCAAGTATGTTCTTCAGTATTAGTTTTCATTTCATATTTTCCCAATGAAAGGTTTAATTTCTTGTTGAAAATTGTTTCTTGCAGGTAACTAATCCCATTCACTCTGAGTTTGCCAACTGCTACAGGTAATAACCAATCCGACGATTTTTCGCTTGCTACCTTGTCTCTTTTAACAAATAACAATTGGCGACATCTCTTTCTTTGTGATGGTCTATGGAATTAAGATGCCAAACATTACGAATGAAGTTGGAGATACAAAATCTTATATACAGTCATTAACTTACGTGTTTGGATGTTTATTACGTCTTCTTAGTTAGGTCTATTTAAGGTAGTCAAAATTGAACTTGATAGATCAAGATAATTAGAACAATGTGGGCAAGGGTTTTATAGTGTAAAGTGGGTTGTACTGCTTTCTGAGATGTCATGTTCTAATTTGAATCGTGATACTTAGTTCGGTATTTCAAACAGCTTCACATACACCAAGAATTTCATTTGATTTTTTGTTTCTTAGCTTTCTCTTTTTTGCATTCATTTTTTGGCAGGTTGGTATTCATAGTACTGGTGCAAGATTTTGCTTCCCACTTGATTCTAGTTATCCCTTCCAAGGGAACGATAGAGATTCTAAAAGAGAAGGATCCTGAATTGTTTTATCTAGCTCGCTGTGGTCTTGGGGGCCCTGGAGTGGTTGCTGAGGAGTGAGGTCACACTGCAGTGTGTTGATAGAGAGGAACTTGTGGAGCACACATTCGTTTCCAGCATGACTGAGATCAAGAAAACCACAAGCAATGACATTTCAAACCTTTTTTTTTATGACCAAGTCCTGTTCTGGACATTTTTTTACTAAGTTTTAGTACTTTTTTAATGTTGTATCTGGTTATCTAAAGTAGCATACCATGAAAGATTCATCAATATGTTCCTATATGATTCTTTTCTGTTTTGTTTGTTTTTTCAGGAAATGGCTTACAATAATAAGCATCTAAAGTACTTGCGGATCCCGTATTCAGAGACAGTTGTGGTTGTTACTTATGGATCCCGTATGCAAACACATCATTGGTTCAGATCTAAGGAGTGAACACAAAAGAAGGAGTACAATGGTATGCCGGTAAGACGATGGCTTACAATTACAAGGCTAAGGTGAAGATGAATGGTTCTCATTACCAATGCATTTGGGGAAAAGTTATCCTGCCCCATGGTAGCTGTGGTGTTTTTCGAGCTAAATTCACTTCCAACTTACCACCTAAATCCATGGTAAGAGAAAACCAAACTTCATTCTTTTTTTGTATATGAAGTATTTATTAATAGAATTCATAAATTATAATTTGAATTTTGGTGCTAATGGAGGTTTGGCGTTACAGGGTGTGGTTCTGTCATCTCGCAAGTGTCATGCTTCTGTTCTCGCAGGTTAGTAATACTATAATTTAGTTTTTTAATATGCCATTGGTCTGTTCAATTATTTTCTTATCTCTTACGTGTTAATAGTTTTTCTTAGATTCCAACCCCTTGTCTTTTTCTTTTAAAACATCTGATTTACTTTGTGCAGTGATTTTCTTAAGGCTCTAATTTCTTCATCTAAATGTTTGGTACGCTTTGCAGGTTCCTTCTTATGTATCTCGTTCTGTAGCTGGAAGGTATGCCACTGTAAAGGCATCGGGTCTCTCGTTCTGTAGCATACTTCTCACCTTCAAAAGGTTTGTACGTCGGCTGTAATTTGTTAGCAAAGTGTTCTGTTTACCAATTTAGCTGAATTTCCTTGTCCTTAGAGAGTAGTCCTGGTACATAGGATTCTAGACTACTAGAATTTTTTTTTGAGATTACAGATATGGATTGAAACTTCCTTCGAGGTATATCTTCGCGGTTTTCCTCAGTTCTTTCCTTTTTATTGAACTTCTTATCTTTGTACCTAAACCATTGCCTCAGTTGGTGTTGATTTGATCTCTGAAATGTTTTTTTTTTTGTATTTGTTTTGGGTGATTCAGTTAATGGAATTGACATTAAGTGCAGCTAAGGAGCCTAGGGTTATGAGATTTAGAGTTTTTTGATATAATGTATGTTGTTTTAGCCCTTTAGGTTAATAATGAAATTGGGTTTGATATGAATCTTGATGGATTTTTTTTTGTGTGTTAGATGTTTGCAGTGACAGATGGAAGAAGGATATTAGGTCTTGGAGATCTTGGATTTAATTCCATAAATCTGCAGGTACGATCATATTATCCTTCTCTATAACTTTTGTCTAATGGTGTTAATTCCATAAGTGTGCGTAATGTGTCATTCTGCAGGAGAGGTTAAACCAAGTTTTAATGGAGTAAAAGAAGGAATTGAAGTCAGGCATGGAGATATTGAAGGTACTCACATGTGCATTCATAGCAGTATGGGAAAGTAATGTGAGGCATCTAAACCTTTGCTTATATGTCATTCTTTACAGAAAGAAGGGTGTCAACATGGGACTTAGAATAGAAAGAAGGCTGAAATGGACTTTTATAAAATGGTCGTAAGAAATATGTCTTATTTGTCTTATTTGCAGTTTATGAGTTAAGACATAAACTGCAAATAAGTTCGTGTGATTATCAATCAGGACATAATATGTGATATTGAAGTTGCTTATTACAGTCCTCAGGTTTTGGTTCTGTACATGGCATCTGTATATTGTGTCTTGGCAGGTAGATACATACTTAATATTGCTTACTACTAGCTTAGATGCCTTTTATCATCTCAAGGACTGCAGGTAAACCACTTTGTCCAGATTCTGTAAGAACTCGAAGGTTGGCAATAAATATAGCAATGATATGTTGAAATGAGGTTAAATAATATGTAAGATCATTTTATTCAAGAATTTGTATGGTTAACTAAATTTT
>JAJJMC010022403.1:827403-878359 GCA_023531435.1 Papaver californicum
AGATCCATGCTAGATGGTGGTCTCTGTGTAAAGGATTTGCCTATCGATCCTTCTCGTCCTGTATTTTCATCTCCTCATCAGGGGCAAGGCAGACTTACACCTAATTCTCGAGCGATTAAAAGAAGCAGATCATGGCATTGGTGGTCCTGCTGGACTTTGGCATCTCATTTATCGAAGCATTTATCTGGATCAGTATGTGTCATCAGAGTTCTCATCTCCAATAAACAAAAGGAGTATGCAGAGATTGTTGTAGTGAATTAAGGTTTTGCTTATTTTTTGGTGATTTTGATTTTTGAAGCTAAGTGTTAATTAAATTAAGTTGAATTTAGTGTAATGTACAATGAATTCAAATTTTGATTGAATGGTGATGGGTTTAAATTTATGAAATTAGCTTTTATTGTAAATTTGAATGTAGAATGAATTTCATTTCAGTCTTAACTTCAGCTGAATCCGTTTCCATTTTTTTTAAAATAAAATCAAAATAAAGCTCAGATACTAACAAAGCTACAACTTTTTTGATTTGTACTATGAAATCAAATTTAGGTCAGATTCTAACTGAGCCACTGTAGAACAAATAAAGTTTGTTCTAATTTTTAAAACATAAGCGCATATAGAATCCGACCTATTTACTATTTAGAATAGAATGACAAAACTAGAACGGACTATGGGTATGATGTAATCCGTTCTTTCACTCGCTTTTAGAACCTATTCTTTCAGTGTTTTCTTGTTATTCTCTTTTAGTGCTTGTCAAGATCTTTCTTCGATCGAATTTTTTTATAAAGAATATTTAATTCGTCATTTTTAGTTAGAGGTTCAAGAATCACGTTGTCAGACTCATCATTATCTTGATCAATGTATGCATCTTCAGACGTTTCTGCAGAAAAAACAAAATTTAATGTGCAAGTCTCAGAATTTTGTACACAATATCATGACGTTTCTCCATATCATGTTTTTTAGATTCGTATCTTGATGGTAGAGATCTAAGAATTTTATATACAATATTCTTTTCTGGAATAGTATTTCCTAACAAATGTGAAGCATACTATTTCAGAAAGTTTATGGTGAAAATCCTCAAAGGTTTCATCATCAGACATACAAAGGTTTTCCCAGCCAGAAGTTGGGGTTTGAACCCTGACATCCTTTTATGAAGAATTCCCGTTGAATACAGTCTCCAAGATGTCCAAATCTTCCTTAGAAGTCTCACATGTAGAAACATGATGATGGAGATCTTGGCTTATGGCATGGATAATAACGTTCTAGTCCATCTGAATTCTTTATTGCTTTATTAATCTCATTGTTGTCATAGTCTTTAAGTTCCTTGAACTTGTAGTCGGTTTGAAAACCTTGTTGTTTTAGGGTAAAAACAAATGTACGGTAAAATCGTATTTTCAAGTAGGTTCGAGAGATCAAGATCGAACAGAACGAGCCTAAACCAAGAAATGGTCGTTCACGTCCTGGTTCGATCACAAAGGTGGAGAAGATTGGGTAGGTATTAGGGGAGGGAAGCAAAGAAGGTTGAGTAATATCAGTGTGATAGGTAGTTTGTGAAGAAGAAAGGATATCTCTGAGATGAATCGCTAATTCTGTATGTTTTTATTTCTTCCATCTTGTTGTCTTGTTTCGAATAGATGAGAACTATCTATTTATAGTTTGAAGGAGACACACTGATTTCTCGTAAGTGGTGGAAGTCAGGGAAAAGTGGAGAAGTGATGATTGTGAGATTGTAGTGAGGTCGTGTCCAGAAACTAAGAAAGATCTTTCTGACCACTAATCCTCATCCTATCAACTGCTCTGTAACCGTCCCACTATTTGTTACCTTCTTGTTCGTGGATGTGTTGCCACAACGCACGATTGTCGTAGACCGCCAGAACAATGCCCAGATGAGAATCCCCCCTATGTGTTGTGTTTGATATCTCGTAAAATGATAGCGGAGTCGTGAGACACTATTATTTTGGTTAAGCCAAGTCAAGTCAAATGACTTGCTAAGTCAGTAAGGCGAGTCGTGTAACTCACTGAATTAGTAATCCGAGTCTGGCAAGTTTTGTAGTCATATACTAACTTTGAAACTACATGGCATAATTTAAATAACTAAATGTTAGCTTAGAAGTGACTTGGCATAAGTCTGGAAGACGTTTGAGGCCAAGATTGTAAAGAGCTTCTTAAGAAAGAAGGTTATAAGAACCATATAAGGTTAGTGTTGGCATTATGCCAATATTGAGAAGAATGACACATTTCTGAGGGAAGCAACTAGCAAGGCTGATATTAGATTCTTAACACAAATGGTAATGTGCTAGCTCATTAGTCGTAAATGGTAATGTGCTAGTGTTTCTAAAGCAAGGCTAATGTGCTATTTTCTAGCAAAGAAGCTATCTTTTAGCCGCAAAGGCTAAAACACTACTAAAAAGGCTAGCGCTTTTAGCGCAAAGGCTAAGACGCTGCTAAGCCATGATAGATAGCACCAATATGTTAAGGCTAGGAAGATAGCGCCACTATGCTTGTGGCTCAGGACGATTGTAGATGAGACGCGCTATGCCAATCCGCTTTGCCAAGGCCGCTTGTGCCAAAGACCTTTGTCAAGGGTGCTGCTATCTGAGACGTGCTAGTGCCAAGACGTGCTAGCTCAAGGATGATGCTAGGATGAGACGCGCTAGCTCAAAGACGCTGCTGGGATGAGACGCGCTATCCAAGGACGCTGCTAGGCTGTGACGCTCTATCTCAATGACGCTGCTAGGCTGAGACGCGCTAGCTCAATGACGCTGCTAAGCTGAGACACGCTAGCTTAAGGACGCTGATGGGTTGAGACGCGCTAGCCAAGGACGCTGCTAGGCTGAGACGCACTAGTTCCAATCCTTTTTTCCAAGGCCGCTTGCTAGGTGAGACGTGTTAGGCTAGGAAGTTAGCACTTTTAGCGCTAGGGCAAGAGTTAGCGCCAATGTGTTGCTAATCCAGGGGGCTAGTGCTAGCCTGGTGTCAATGTAATAAGTGGTTAGGGTTAGCCTAGTTTAGAGCCACAATGTGTCTTTGAAGGCATTGCTCCTTGTTTTTGGCGCGTCCAATAGGGATGACGCATAATTCATGGCTTGTCTTTGAGCAAAGCGCTAAAGTGGTATATTCTAAGCTCAAGATAGCAGGTTGTGATGTGATATTTACGAACAAGGCGTTAAGCTAGATTTTATTTTGGGGATTAAGCATTAGCTATTCCCGAATTTGATAGATGTTATTGGAACATCGATGCGCACTCGAGGCAAGTTCAAGGAATTCAGCTGTGGAATTTATGCGACTTGGGACTAATTCAATATGACATAAGTATTGTGAATATTGGGGAGGCTACATGGCCAGTTTATAATGTTTGTAGTTGTTCGTAGAGAATCTGTATTCTTAATTCGCTTGCGGAATATATAAGTAGAGATAAAATATTCCGTGTTTTGTTATATAGCTAGGCATATACGCATAAATATGCACATCTCCTTTTATACTCTTGCCGCTAGGCAAAGGTTTTTTTTATAATTCTATCCCTTGTCAAAAACTCACAATCTACATTAAGTCCCCTGTTTAATGAGGAACAGTAATGTTGTGCAGTAAGCACTAGATGGTGACCATATGCTTATAATGATTTGTATATGCATAATTAAAATTTTAAGAATAAAAGAAGGTATATTTAGATTCTCTGAGATTGAGGTATGTACCCCTTAGCATGAATATTGGCTAGGATTAGTAGGTTCCCACGTCCTCGCCAAGAATGTTATCTTGCTCGTGAGTAAAGGGAGGCGAAATATTGTTGGCGTAGATCTTTGCTTCCTTCATCTTTTTGTTTCCTAATCCAATAAGGATTCCATAAATAACACTCCTATATATGTAACCCTTCTTCACGGCTTCACCGCTTTCTCTCTTTTTTTTTTCTTTTTTTTAACAGAGAAAAGAACTGCACCTTGCTCTCGAAATCGCTTCAGCGGGAGTTGTGCCTTACTCTTAAGTACGCTTCAGCTAGGAGATTCTATCAACACCCAACTCTTGAGTACGCTTCAAAGAGGAAAGGCGAGTTGTATCTTACTTCCTCGAGCTCGCGTCGTTGATCAGGGATGCTTCCTCAGGTAAGCTTCTTGGCTAGGTCTTGCGTTTACTTCCTATTTCTGCGAGGTAAGCATCGATTGTTTCTACTCTTCTTTTTTGTTTGTTTGTGAATCATCGACTTAGATAAGCTAGGATTTTCAACCGTAATCCCATTATCCGGTAGATCTAGGGTTTCCAAAGTTTTTCTCACATATCAGATGTATATACTTCCTCTATTTCTAAATGATAGGCTTGTTTGGTTTAGCACAAAAAATAAAAAAAACCAATCATTTAAACTACATTTTTATGTTTTTTTTCTTATTTGTCCTTGGGAGAAAGTGGTCCCCTTGTGTTTAAATAATAAAAATAAGAGAGTTAAATATGAGAGAGAAGTGGTCCCCATGTGGGAAAAGTAGTAATCTTAAAACATTTGACTTTCTATTTATGGAAACACGCCTATCTTTTTGACATATCCAAATATAGTAACCTTGAATATCATTTTGAAACATAGGGAGTTTATTTTGATAATACTGAGAATATTATTATTATTATTTTTGCCAAACCCTAGTTTCACTGTCGTTCTTCTGGAGTAGAGTGATTCTTCAACGACAACAACAAAAATACCAGTAAGTTTGCTTTCGATAAACCAAAGTCTTTGATAACCCTTCTTTTAGTGTTTTTCATAAATTTGCATCACTGTCTTGACTTCTTGAGATCCATGAATGAATGACTTTTATAGAAAATTTCTTCATAATTTTTTTAGAAGTATAGTGCTTGGGAAAAACGCCATAAAATCTTCATACGACCCCCGCTTTGGATGATTGACCCTTCTAACTTCATTAAAAAACAATTTTCTACGTCCTATTATGGAAAAATAATCCAGGTTTTAAGCTTGTTGGGGCGTCAAAACGACCCAACAATAGAATTCAGAGAGTATCTAGGAAAATTTTGACAGTTTTCAGAACTAACCCCGCTAGCCTTTTTTGCCAACCCTTTTAATATGTTGTAGTAGACATCAATATGAAACTTTTGACATAAGAATCATGCCCAGATTCTTCACCATTTTTCGCCAGCTTCAGAGTTTTCGAGAGGCAGTGTAAATTGATTTTGAGATATGTTTTGTAAAACATCTTTTGATTGTTCCAACTCATATAATTATTCAAATACCACTTTATAATGAATGTATATGATGTTTATGAGTATGTATAGTAAGTTTTATAGTTCATCCTCTAAATTTTTTGTGTTTGAGACGTTCTAACTCAATATTTTTGTATCCTCTCTACTTTAGGGGAAGACAATCTAAGAAAAAAAGATGAAATGATTAATAAAAGGAAGGATGTTACCAGAAATTACAATATTGATACCATTCCTCTTCCAATTTGGAATCGTGAGTCGAGCCTTGCTTGATACACTTCTATGAGTACGACACTCCATATAATGTTATCTCAGGATTGTAGTAATTAGGTGTCTCTGGCACAAGCGTTGATTCTTTCTTCTATGATAAGACTTTTACGTATGTGTAGGTTTTTATCTTGCTGATAACTTATGAAAACCCAAAAGCAGATTCGAGGATGGGTTTGAGACGTGAGGTGTGAAGGTATGTTTATAAGGGACTTGAGTTATCTTTCAAAGGCTTACTTGGATTTTTTTTTTTGAAGATTTGTTTGTTAGGGGATTTGTAGAGACTCTTTTATGAAATAACTATACTTCTAATTGATTAATGAAATTGAAATCCTAGGGATGCCTATAATGATACTTGTAGGCATTTTGGAGGAATTGCAAATACTACATGAAAACAGGGAAATATAGATAATAACAAAATATTCAGTCAAAATCCTTGAGCCATTTTCCGTGCATAACTGCTGTATTAGGCTTGCCTTTTGTAGTGATCAACTTATAGTAGCCACTGGTGTAGCCCAGAAATTATGTATAATCCTTCCCTATTGGAGGAGCGGTGGTGCTTTGATGCTTTAAGAACCAAGTTCCCTACTCGGAAAACATTCGGCTTGATTGTTTCGACCATGTGAATCTCATGTTCACATGGCTGAACCTCTTCTTTAATGTCTCTCGGGTCACATATGAGGGAGAATGTAACACCCCAATTTCCAGGTTCGGATTCCGCTCGAATCCAAGCCCAAAGACCCGAAGTGCTACGTCAATATCATAGCCGAAGCCCGGCTACTAAGCCCAAACCTAATAAGTAATTTATTTGGGCTAATTTAATTTATGTTCACGTTGACATTTCTATCGCAGCGGAAGCTTGAAATTTATTCAGGAAAATATAACAGTTGATTTCACTTGATTTTAAATCCACCTGAAACAGAATGTATTTTAATTTCTAAAAAGTATATATTAACACCGTTCATGTCTTAGTGTTTAACTAATAAATAACGATTTCAATACCAAATTGTAAAACTGAAAAACTGACAAAGGTAGACTCCTAGAATTTTACAGGATTCATACGAGTTCCAAAATTTATGGTAATTATACGGATACAAACCTTACTGAAAATACTATTAGGTATCAATTTTTTAAAATTTTTAAATGAAGTTGGATAGCCTAAGACCAAGGTCAAACACGTAATTAACCAGCACTGCAGAAAATCAAAACGGTGACATTATATTTCAGAAAAATTATATTTAATCACACATTACTCTGAATTGAATGAGACTTATCATTTTAAAAAGATAAAAGAATAGATGTTCATTTTATTAGAAAATATTAAGGTCTAAAAATCAGTGTTTCATCGTTTAAAAAAAGGATGTTCATGATACATTTAGAACTGTCAGATATATTATAGATTGAACACAAGTATAAAAAATTATATTTAAAATACTTATGCAATTAAGAAAATTAATTCTACGCTTTAAACCAAATGTTCCTTAAGGTGTTTTATATTTTCTACAAAAATATAATAAGGACTAAAAGATAATAACAGTCCTCTCAACGTCGTAGGAATTTTTTACATCTTAATAATAGAATTTTAAGCATAAGCGACTAAATTAACGCATCAAAAATCATTAATTCATTAACTCGAATCTATAGAACAATCGAAGTGTTGAACCGCCATGCTGTTGTCTACGTATCCAAAGGGATCAAGCACGACCGTAGTTCATCAAACAATTCAATGATTAAAACATGGTCAAAACCCTTAAAGCCATCTTTACCTGATAAATTTGTACAATTTGTTAAAATGGCGCTCGCCTTTTCGAAGCCTGCTCACACTTTGGAGCATGTTATAATAAACACAAAAAAATCCGCTCGCACCAAGAGAGCCCCACGTAGGTTTAGGGATTACTTCCCAAGGATAACTCGTATCCCAAAAATTATAAAAAAAATAAATCAACTGCTCGTGCCAAGGAAACCCCACATGAATTTAAGGAACTAAATCTATTATAAGATAACTCGTATTCCGTTAAATAATTTTTAGGGATCACTGCCCATAGATCATAACCCAAATCATAATCACGTTCATACCACATTACCAAAATAATTGTCTAACCATAAACTTTGATCAAAACTATCATATATCAACAAGATGATAAAAATAATGAAAACATAAATTTAATAATAAAAAGCTCAAGTAAAATAAATAAATAGATAGAGTTTTGGTTTGTGTTGCACTTTCCTCGAATTGCAATCCAAAATATTATACACATAAACCACTGTCACGAACAATCCGAACTCCAATTAATAAAATACTATCTTCAATCCAAGAACCCGATCACTAATACAAAAATTTATGAGTTTTTCTGCAACTATTAATCTTCGTCTCCAGGTTTACCCTAAAAAATGTTATGAGAAGAGATCCTTTCTCTTCTTTATGTGATGGCTAGTAAACTCAATTCTCTAGTGCATATACGACTAAGTATATTTACAATGACTTAGTAACACGTGGTAATGATTAGCAAGGAAATGGTTATTAACTTGTACAATTGACGTGCAAATTTTTTTCTCGAGTAGAACCAATTAGAAATATAATTGTTCCATCTTTTTTTGTGATTGTTGACCTACATACCCACCATAATGTTGTTGGTATATATATGAGAATAACCAAAATATTTCATAGGGTATTGACCAAAACCAAAGTATTGGTTCTGATTGTATCCCATGGTCAGTTGGAAGTTATTAAAAGATTGAGAATTATAATTAAACTGATTACCACCATAATATGCCTGATCTTGTGCATCATACATGTTATATCTGTAAGGAAACATGATGACATACAAAGAGTAAGAAAAAAAATCTAACTAAAAATCTCAAAAGAAAAAAAGTGATTATACAACCTCTACCTCCCGCTTTTGACGGTTGACGAATTCCACCAACGAGTTGTTTCCACCAAAAAACCTAAAAAAACTAAATGAAAAACATAAAAGAGGACAAAAAAAATATTCAAACAAAAACAATGCCAACTGCTCCCCGGAAGCGGCGCCAAAACTTGATACATTTTGTATGTGAAATAAATTACTTTAGATGTTTCCCACTAATACTAACAAGTACTATAGCGGTAGTAAGGATCGTCCCCATAAGGAGCTATATAATTGTTATTTGTTTTCAACTTCTTATGTAACCAAGAGGGTTGTAGAATCCCTAAAATAAATTATAATAATAAAAACAAAATAAATAAAGGTTGAGATCAAGGTGAGAAAATATTGGTTAAGGATTTCATCTTCCATCACTAATCATGCTCCTCAATCGACTAGAACCATCATTTGTTCTCTCTTCGTACCAATAACCCTAAAGTATCCTCAATCGGTGTAATACTTCGTCGCGTCTCCATATGTCAACACATACTGCAATCGCTAATATATGAATTCTTTTCACCAAATAACATAACACTTATCGCTAAGAGATTCAACTTGAGGAAAACATTAATATCCGTGAGATGAGTTATTCATAGGAAGTACATCGCACTTATCGTGGCATATTCAACCTAGACCAACCTTTATAGACAAAAATCTTTGCAACTTAAACTATATGAGAACCAATCATATATATGAACACAATCACATAATTGTTATACACCGAAAAACATAAACGATAAAAAGAGATCTTGATTATTAATAATAAGCATCCAGATTGATTTATATGTCTAGGACTTAGGATTATATACCCAACCAATTAAATAAAGTTACCTAGTCATGTGTTTCTCAATAACCATGGAAAATATACAAAAGAAGAGGAAAAAGAAGAAGACGGTGTCACGGTTTTTCCCCTAAAGGGGAAAACCCTAATTCGCTCCAAAACTCCATTTTGTTTTGTTGTAAATGATATGATGATGTAAGATATGATATATGGAGTCTTATTATATAGGAAACCAAGTATAGAATTACCGTGCTCAAATACCGGTCATACGAATGATTCATTTTGATCCTTAACTTATCTCGCTTTTTTCGGTCGATGAAGAGAAGGCAGGCTTTGTAGTGGAGTTTTTTTTTGCATTTTCACTTTGAATGCAGGTTTTGAAACTCAAAAATAGCATAAAAACCCGTCAAAAAATACCTCATTCACGTATCTGCTTGGTCCACCTGACCCTCAAATATTTTTGTCTTGCATCGATAATGTGACCCTCCGAGTCAATTTCAAAGTTCATGAGTTTTCCCTGGATGACTTGACTCTCCGAGATTTCGTCTTGCCTTGATGGCCTGACCCTCCGAGGCAATTCTGAACTTGTTTCTCTTGTAATTTCTTCATACGCCGTCGGAATGACCTTCTTTCGCCGTTGGATCCATGTTCTCGTTCTCTTATACATGGTGATAAGAAAACTGGGTTCGAGTGAGTTACATTAGGTCTTTGATATTTCTCCCATTGTATCACTCCATTTCCACTAATTTTAGAGGTATAACCTAGCAATATACATAAAATGCAAAAGTAACAATAATACTAAGTAATTCACACAAACTATAATAAATAAGTGTAAGAAAATATTACTCAAAATATATAAATTATGTATTTATCATTTTCTAAGGTACAAAAATTATTTCTCTGGAAAAAACCTGACCAATAAATGTGTAAACACATTATAATTACATGTTAATAATTATTAGTTATCTATTTAGTTATACAAATTTAATGTTTTTTATTTAGTTTTATAATTTTTAATTAGTAAAACTCGATGGTCTAAAAAAGAAATTTTACTCGTAAAATGGAGGATAAATCAGAAGCCAATCTATGAATACGGCTATTCGGATTTGGGAGGAAGAATTAGTGGGCTAACAATCTATCTCATTAACAACCAGAACCGGACCAGATGTTGTTGTGTTCAGGTGGAATTTAAATTAGTGTCCAACAACTAATTTAATCTTCAAACAAGGTTAAAGAACCAAATCTAGTGGTCCCTACTGATGTCGTCATCATGTGAATTTCATACCAATTTTTACGGCCAATATTAACTAGATGTCAATAGTAATCAAAGTAATTGGTGTCACTTGGAAGTTTTGAATGCTAATAAAGGAAGGTCGAACCACATGTTTGTCTTATGCTGAACTAAATAATTTGGGTATTCAAGCAAATACTGGAAATCAACTCAAATGGAAAGTTACCTTGGAAGGCTTGAAATTGAATACGTGGTTTACACGGAATCCACTTAGGGCTGCAGATCAGGTGGATTGGGTCGGGTTTGGCCTCACTCACACCCGACTCACCGTAAAGGCGGGTGACCAATTTTTCATCCGCACCCAACCCGTCGTATGACAGGTCGGATCAGGTTTGACCCGACTTTACAGCGGGTCGGATGCGGACACCCACGGATCACCCGCCCAGACTGCACAAATCTAACTAAAACTGTTGTTCAGTTACTTCTGTACACTAACAAGCTGAATAGCAATAAAACAAGTAAATTCAATAATGAGATATCTTCATTTCAGTAGCCAAGCAACAATTTAAGGCAGAAAAATAAAAAAAATAATGTAAAACACAACTATTTTCTTCATCAAATTGTTTATACAGTTAGAGAATGAAGAATGAATTCAGTAGTATCAACATCGCCAACTCCAAAAGCTTTCGTCTCTCTTTCCTGTCACTCTTCTAACAAACCAAGTTATCCAACATGAATCAAGAGCTAATCAGAAGTAAGTCAAGTTAGCATACATATAGAGAGATAAAGAGAAAGAGGGTCATGCTTCAAAAATAAAGTAAAAAAACTCACTAAAAATGTTCTTTTCTCAACATCTAACGAAATAAGCTGCAAACGAAACATAAAGAAGAGGGGTTTTACCTAAGCTTCTCCTCTGGAACACAACCCAGATCAATATTGCATACTGGGAAGCAATCTCCATCTGTCAGCTTCTTATAGATACACTTCCTACAAACTGATTATAAGATAAATTCAAAAGTAAACGAAGTTCGGGCAACTGAGGTAGAAAAGAATCTAAGTTGTAGGACAGAGAGATGAAGTTCAACATCCATTACTGACTAAGAAGAGCCAAGAAAAAGGTCAAGCTGCACTTACCAGTTTCCTGGACTATGCTCTGTAGCATCATACAAAAGAAACAAATATTCCAAAAATGGCACTGAAGTTTAAACATATAAAGCAAGTACGAGAGAAAGCGCCGAGGGGTGATGTTTAAGCTCAAAATCTGTAACTTCTGCATTACAGTATTCTGACACTATCATTAAATGGCATTATATGTTCCTGCCAACACCAAGTCTGGCTCTGATTCTTCCATCTCTTTGGTAGTTGGATTCACTATATACTTATCACCAACTAGACCAATTCGAACACCAGCTATTGTTTTCGAGTGTGGTACTTCTGAAAGAGCTCTGCTTTTTTTTTTACATAAGAAAAGACTAGACTCATGACCATCACTTAAACTTTGATTACAATATTACATACACACAAGATATAAAATATGCCTCCGAATTCAAAGAGAATACCGCAAAAGCTTTGAAGACTTACACTGCTATTCCAGATGCTGTTATTGCCAAAGAATCAGGGGAGTGCAAACCATCATAACTCAATACCTGTTGGTGCAAGATGATAGTAGTGATCAAAGAAGTAAGCAACCAGAGTAGGAGCGGTGCTGTCACTTGATGTTTAATAACAGAGTTTAGGAGGAAGAAAAAAGCAAAGAAATGAAAATAAAATAACACTTGACAAGAATCATAGAGGAAAACAATACCCATGATAGTACTTGTGTCAAACGAGATCAAAAATTGTCAGTTAATCAAATTTAAATAGATTTGATGGGTAATAGAGATTAAAGTATGCTAAATTAAAAAATGAACTTATATTTTCTATTGAGATTATAGATTGAAAGCTTGATCCAAATTCAATCAAGAACCCTAGAAAAAAATTTGGTAAATTTTTTCAATTTTTTTTAACTCAATAGCAAAATTAAGATGAGATTAACACAGATTTCTACTTGTTGGATCTAATTCAACAAACGGTTCTCTTTAATCTGAAATCCTTCTTATCACAAAACATCTACAGATCTTTTCATGAAACAATCTACAAACAATCAATCAAAACTTTGTATTATATACGAGATAAACCAAACAATCAACACTTATGAGATCGAATCCATGAACATGAAATCCATCCAGATCTTTTCTTCAATCTTCTCCACTCGTGAAATCGAAAACAAAAAAATTTGTTTGGCTGTTGAAAGAGAGAACGAAATAGAAAACGAAACTGACCCCGAAACTGAAAATGAAATTGTGTTGTGTATGATTCTTTTCGTTATAAGGGATTTTCTGGCGGGTTGGGCGGGTGGGTCGGGTGAGAGAGGGTGGCACCGCACCCGACCCGCCAGAAAGCGGGTAATGGAAGTTGTCACCCGCACCCGACCCGTTTATCAACGGGTCGGGTACGGGTCGGGTTAAAATGGGCGGGTGCGGGTCGGGTGGCGGGTCTGGGTCACACATGATGAGTTCACACATGATGAGTGTGCAAACAAGGCATAATTACATCATAATTGACATTTATTAGTTCTCTATTTTGTACATATTTGATGATTTTGTTTAGTTTTGA
This sequence comes from Papaver californicum, assembly GCA_023531435.1. Taxonomy (NCBI): domain Eukaryota; kingdom Viridiplantae; phylum Streptophyta; class Magnoliopsida; order Ranunculales; family Papaveraceae; genus Papaver; species Papaver californicum. Next base: position 840,425 of record JAJJMC010022403.1, read on the forward strand.
AGTTGTTAGGAAATAAAGCTCGATGAGTTAAAAGTTCGAAATTTTCCATAAAATGGATGAAAATCGGAAGGTTATTCTAATTTCCCTCTCAATAACTAGAAGACAGAATTGTTTGCCAGTACATAAGTCCAGGGAAAACGAAATGACCCAATGGAAGAATTGGATTAATGGGTCGAGCCCATTGACAATCCGGCGAATTTGAGCTTAATGGATCATATACCTTTGGAGTTTACCGCAAGGTAATACCATTAATGGAAAGTAAATTAAAAAAAGGAAGATATATATATATATATATATATCTTTAAAAACAGAAGGGGAGTTGATTTTTAGTCCAGTGTCTGAACAATAGAGTTAGTTTTAGTTCTAGCTTTTAGTTTTTTTTTCTTCTTATTTTCCTTATCTCTTTTAAATTGTAACATTTTCTCTTAATTCATGCTTTTACTTATTTATCTTTAGAACATCGAGGACTATGTTCAATTTAGGTTTGGGGGTAAGGGAGAAAAAATTTAGTGGTACCAATATCTCCAATATTTAGAGTCACATAGTATAATTTAAGATAAGTTTACATATTGCTTCTCACCAAAAATACGGGAATTAGAATTGCTAGGGAAATCTACATATGTGTTTATAACCTTTGAGAGAGTAATTGTGACGGGCCCAACCATCCATGCCGGAGACAATTAGGCCAGAAGGAAATGCCAGAAAGACAGAACTAACCAAATCGTCAGTGGAGACTACCCTTTTAAGTGAGGCACCAAACCTTCGATTGTCCTCTTAGAGCACGCATTTCATCTGTATAAACTTCGAGTAGAATGATGAGCAACTCAACCTCGCACCATGAGGGTGACATCAGGACTAGCCTCATCTTATAATCTTAGTCACAGAATTACGACTGTCTCTTAGTAGAAACTCAGCTTCATCAACAAGCGAAGAAAACATCAATTCATGGAGAAGTTGAAGACGTTCAAGGTTTATAAGAAATACAAGGAAAACAATATTACAAAAAACGTAAATTTTTAAAGATTTGTGTACCAACAATTGGAAAGAATCAAGTGAAAAAGTCATTCTCCATTGGCAAGTAAAGTTTTATGTTTTGTATCATTCATTTTCGTTTCACATGTTGTATCAATCTTATTAATGAAAAAAAATCAAAATAATAATAATAACAATTGTGTAATAATTTCATTAAGAAAAGTCATAGAGAAGAAGAAATCCAAAAGGAAGTTTTAAGACAACAAGTGATCGAAGAAAAAGAGTAAAGTTTTAAAAGTCCAAGGGTTGAAGCCGAAGACAAAGTTGTTTCTATTGAACACTATGAGAGTTGTGATTTCAAGACTAGAAGGTGAGTGTATGTTTCCATCCTCATATATGGTAAATTTTCTAAGAAGTAGTCATCATATTTCTTTTCCTTCAAGGTCATCAGAAAAAGAAAATAAGCGTTACCATCAATAGTGTGTAAGTATTCTCTTTTCAATCCTGCTTACACACCAGTGCGACCCTTAAAATCGTCTTACGAGTGTCAAATTCATAAAATCCTATTGATAGGCAGAGTCAAGGCGAAATGCGTATTCAGTTGCTTGGTTAGTCCGCTTTCCATCTGGAAAAAGGCATCTTTGGCACTGATTCAACTCATCACACACTCTCTCTACTGCTGTTGTGTAGATATACTAGCATGTATTTTCAGCGGTTCATCGCTTTTCTGGAACGAGAGGTAAAACTCGATCAAACCACGAATCTCCTGCTAGTATTTTATTGTATTCCTTTGTTTGCATATATGATGAGGACTAAATACGGATTTAATTTCTAATAAAAGGCAAGAACTGGCCATACAAGATAAGGGTTCAGATTTCATCACCGTATCCTTCTTTCCCTCTTTAGGAACACGTAACCAAACGTGAATCTAAACCTAAAATTTTGAATAGAAAGAAAACCGATAGGGTAACTAGCTTATTAGAAAATATTTTGAAAGGATTATATTGGTTACTTTGTTAGCTCAACTCAAGGATCAGGAAAGTTAATTTAAGTTGATATGATCGTCCTTGTAACCCGAGGAAACGTGCCAAAAAAGTAGAGTTATCCAAGCTCCTTAGAGCTTATCCTGCTTCTCTCGATTGACTTACTTTATTCAGATTGTACCCAAGAGGTTTGTTAAAACTGTAACTAGTTTCTTTTTGAAGAATAAAAGCTTTCTAGAAACAATCTAAGTGGAGCCATCATGCTTTTTGTTTACTAGATTCAATAAGATTGATTTGGTTGAGTCAGCCTTGCTTGTGTTTTTTTAGAATTCCCTTCAAGTTAGGAATTATTTTTATTTTTCTGGTTTTTCTAGTGGATGCTAAGACCGCTCGAGACAATCACTGAGCGAGCTTGGAAAAAAGACACTCTAGGTCGTTGATTAGTGAAAAGCCTAGTAGTTCTGTTTCTAGAAACGAAGATCTCGAAGACTCTTATCTAGAGAGCCTTGTTTTTGGAAACTTTAATTTTGAGAACTTGACATACTGTGTAGAATTTACTCCTAGTCCGTTGATAGTGCCAGAAATGGCAATTTTAAATGCTTTGTTGAATCCCACTAGGACTTCTCGTCTATCATGTATCAAGCTAGCTGCAACTGAACCGAACTATGAGTTGAAACCTGTGACCATATATATGCTCCCAATCTTCTTAGGAAATGAAAATGAAAACCCATAGTTTCACATTAGGGAATTTGAGGAAATCTGTAATACCCTAAGAATTCACAACATTACTGATGAAGCTTTGAAACTTAGGTTGTTCCCTTTTTCCATGAGAGACAAGGCCAAATCTTGGTTATATAGTTTGCTATCTGAGTCCATCGAAACATATAATCAACTTACCTCTGCCTTTTTTCTCAAAAATTTTCCTTAGGCACAAAATATCATCTATTAGGCAAAACAAGAGATTTGGACATTTGTGCAATAAGAGGAAGAATATTTATATAGGTATTTGGAGAGGTTCAATGATTTATTGATACAATATCCTCATCATGGTTTAGAAAAGGTTAGACTAGTCCAGATCCTCTATGAAGGGATAGATTATCCAATGATGACCATGGTCGAGCATTCATATACAAGTAGCTTTGATAACAAAACTGTTGATGATGCGATGATATTTTTGAATGTAATTGCTGAAAAAACCCAACAATGGGAATGTAGTTGGGAACTCCAGAGAAAATTTTTACTGAACAAAGGTAATGTCAATATGGTAGATGAAACTTTTGAATTAGGTGTCGAAATTGTAGCAATAGCAAAAAGGATAACTTTAGAGTTAGATCAATCTAGTTGTGGAATAGAACCCAACAAGTCAGTTTGGGAGGGACATACCGAGGATGAGATAACCCATGCTCTTTATGATAACACTAGATTTGATAACCGTCATAGGTTTGACCCATATTCAGAAACCTATAACCCTGGTTGGAGAAACTATCCTAACCTTTCCTGTTCTAAGGGCCAGAATCAAGGTCAGTCTAGTAATTCTCAGGTTCCCCCAGGTTTTGGTTATACTAAGAATCCTTCAGGACCAACACAGTTTCAAAACCCTTCAGATAAGAATATTATGAGTTTAGAAGAGTCCCTCAACATATTAGCTCAGAACACTATAAAATTTCTGCAATCGGTTGAACAAACTTTACAAGCTAATAGTAAGATGGTACAGGCTAACACTCAGGCTATTTCCAATTTACAAATCCAGGTTAGTCAAATAAATAATTCGTTGAAAGAGAGAGAAAAAGGTAAGTTTCCTAGTCAGAAACAACCGAACCCTAGAGGAGTTCATGAAATATCTTCTGGTGACAAATCATCAAATCATGTCAATGCAATTAGAACCCTTAGGAACGGTAAAGTGGTAAACAATAAGGTAACCATGTCTGACAGTGAATATGTTATAGTTCACCTTTCTGAACCAGTAGCTGAAGAGTCTCTAAAGACTCCAATGCGGTTCCTGCTAAGCCCGATTGTATTCCCAAAGCCCCATTCCCACAACTGCTAGTTCCAACAAAAAAAGAATCAAGTTTTATTGATATATTGAAGATTTTTAAGCAAGTCAATTTTAATTTTCCTTTATTAGATGCAATTAGGCAGATTCCTACTTATGCCAAGTTCCTTAAGGATCTTTGTACGCGGAAGCGAAAACTTAGTGTACAAAAGAAAACCTTTTTAACTATTCATGTAAGTTCAATTATCTAAAACAACACAACTCCTAAGTACAAAGACCCAGGTTCCCGTACCATTTCTTGCACAATAGGTAACTACCATGTAGATAAAGCGTTACTTGACTTAGAAGCCAGTGTGAACTTACTTCCGTACCATGTGTACCTCCATCTAGGACTTGGTGAGTTAAAACCTACCCAAACACACTTCACTAAGTTGATAGGTCTGTGAAAATTTCTCATGGTATTGTCGAGGACGTTCTTATTAAGGTCTACGAGTTTATTTTATCCTGTGGATTTTGTTGTCCTAGATTCCCAACCTGTCCCTAACCCAGAGAACCATATACCAGCGATATTAGGTCATCCATTTTTAGCTACATTAAATACGATCATTAATTGTCGAAATGGTATTATGAATTTATCTTTTGGTAATATGACTATTGAGCTGAATGTTTTCAATGTTTGTAAGCAACCCCCTGACCTAGAGGATACCTTCATTGAAGAGATGAACATGATATAAACTTTACTTCATGAGTCATTATCAAAAGTCTTGTCCGAAGATCCACTAGAGAGCTGTCTATCCCTTTTTGGCTTAGATTTTGACGATGATGGCACCGTTGATCAAGTGAATTCTCTGTTAGACTCTACCCCTGAGTTAGATACTAATAGATGGAAAACTAAATTTGAACCACTACCAGTTTCTAATTCTACCTTAATTCTTTTTTAGACGAGCCTTCTAAGTTGGACCTCAAACCATTACCAGATACTCTGAAGTATGTGTTTTTAGGCCCATCTGAGACTTTGCCTGTGATTGTAGCCTATGACTTAGATAATGATCAGGAAAGTAGGCTAGTGACCATACTTCAAGGTAATAAGGAAGCCTTAGGGTGGACCATAGAAGACATTAAGGGTATAAGTCCTACTGTTTGTATGCATCAGATTCATTTAAAGGATGACACCAAACCTTCTATGGAGATGAAACGTCGACTTAACCCTAACATGAAAGAAGTAGTTCAAACTGAGGTGCTGAATTTGTTAGATGCGGGTATTATCTATCCCATTTTAGACAATAAGTGGGTCAGCCCCGTTCAGGTTATTCCAAGGAAATCAGGTACCAAGATAACAATGAGTTAATCCCAACCAAGTGACAATGGGGTGGCGTGTTTGTATTGACTATAGAAAATTGAACAAGGTCATAAGGAATGACCACTTTCCCTTTGCTTTCATCGACCAAATGTTAGAGCGATTATATGAACATTGTCATTATTGTTTGTCAGATGGCTACTCTAGTTATAATCAGATTGATATTGCCTCAGAAGACCAAGAGAAAACCACTTTTAATTGTCCCTTTGATACATTTGCTTATAGACGCATTCCTGTCGGGTTGTGTAATTATTTTAGGGTAAAAATAGATATACGATAAACTCATACTTTCAAGTAGGTTTGAGAGATCAATATCGAACAGGACGAGCCTGAACCAAAGATATGGTCATTCATGTCCTGCTTCGATCATGAAGGTGGAGAAAATTAGGTAGGTCTTAGGGGAGGGTGACAAATAAGGTTGAGAAATATCAGTGTGATAGGTAGTTTGTGAAGGAAAGGATTATCTCTGAGATGAATCACTAACTCTGTATGTTTTTGTTTCTTCCATCTTGTTGTCTTGTTTCGAATAAATGACAACTATCAATTTATAGTTCGAATGAGACATACTGATTTCTATTAAGTGGTGAAATTCAGGGAAAGGTGGAGAAGTGATGTTATGGAGATTGTAGTGGGGTCGTGTCCGGAAAGTAAGGAAGACCTGTCTGACCACTACTCCTCATCCTCTCAACTGTTTTGTAACCGTTCCACTACTTGTTACCTTCTTGTTCGTGGATGTGTTGCCACAATACACGATTGCCGTAGACCGCAAGACCAATACCCCAATGAGAATCCCGCCATATATTATATTTGATATCTCATAGATAGTGGAGTCATATACCACTATTTTTTTGATTAAGTCAAGTCAAGTCAAATGACTTGTTAAGTCAGTGAGGCAAGTTGCACAACTTACTGAATTAATAATCAGACTGATTAGTGTCGAGTCTTGTAAGTTCAGTGATCATGTACTATTTTAGGAGTAACATGGAATATTTAATGGCTAAGTATTAGTTCAGAAGTGACTTAGCATAAGTCCGAAAGGCGTTTGAGGTCAAAATTGTGAAGAACTTCTTAAGCAAGAAGACTTATTGAAAAACCATATTAGATTTGTTATGAGGCTAATATTGAAAAGAAAGGCGCATTTCTGAAGGAAGTAGCTAGCAAGGATAGCACTTGCTACTTAGCACAAATAACAATGTGCTAGTTCTTTAGGCAGAAAACCTAATGTGCTAACATTTCAGGAGCAAGGCTAATATTTGTAGTTTCTAGTGAGTATCAATTATGCTAGGGCTAGGAAGCTAGCACCAAGGACGTTTGAAGTTAGCACTTCACTAAAAATCTAGCTGAGTCAATGATAGTTAGCACCAATGTGGTAGCGCAAATGCATTTGTGGCCAATAACGCTTGTGTTAAGTCAGTTGGCCAAGGACGCGCTAAGCTGGGACGCGCTTGCCAAGGACGCGCTAGGCCATGGAGGCACTAGCTAGAGACACGCTAGGAATGAATGCACTGGCCATGGAAGAACTAAGGCTATGGACGAGCTGAGTAGGGGCATACTATCCAAAGACGTGTTATCCAAGGCCGCATCAGGCTAGTACTCGAGGACGCATCAGGCTAGGGACGCATCAGCTAGTACTCGAGGACGCATCAGGCTAGGGCAACATCTAGTACTCGAGGACGCATTAGCTAAGGACGCTTTGCTAGGGTCACGTCTGGCATGAGACGCTAAGTTAGGGACGTGCCAGACTAATGGCTCAACAATTGATAAAGACACTCATTAAAATTGATAAAGGCACCCAACTCTTAGATCAAGGCACCTTGTCTTATTTGATTTAAAACAAAAAAATGACGGGAATTATTTTTATACGTAGAGAAGTTATCTGGGTTTGTTTGAAAGTGATTTTTTATGGGATAAAACTCTTGTTTTGACTTATCAACATGAAGGAATAGTCAAAATATATCTAAAAAACATGGATGAAAGATCTGTTTCATGACCGGAAACGAAAAATATTTGGAGAAAAGATAAACACGAGTCTAAATCTGTTTTGAGAAGTTGTTGGAATTCCTTATCGATTAAGGAAGTTTAATTAGGGTTTACTAAACCTATATAAAGCAAAGAGAGGGAGGAAAAACCATCGAGAGTCGGAGGAAAAAATCAGAGAGAAGAAAGAAAAAGCTTCCCGTGAAGAAGTAGAAGAAGAAGAACATACCACACTAAAGAACAGTCGCATATATTGTTACCTTTTCTTTCTTCTTTACTTCACCCACAGTCATTCCTTTACTCGACTGTGTCAGTTTCTCTTTAGCAACACAGAAAACAGTGATTGCAACACTTATATTTGTAGCTGTTTTCTATGTTATTTTTATTTTTCTTCATCTTGTAAACACTTTGAGCAATGAATAATTATTTTGAGAGAGTGATTACTAGGAGGAGATAAAACCCATTACCGAGGCAACAAAGGTAGCCATATTTTCTAATAATAAAGCGGTAATTTCTTATTTAATTAATTTTGTAATTCTTTTCATGGTTTTTGCATTGATTTAAACTTGATTATATGATATTCACTAAATAGTTGTGATTTCTTTTGATGGTTCATGCTTAGTCTAGGGCTCTTGATGTTCCAATTATAAAATCTACTTATTTGCAATATTTTGGAATCAAATTGAATGTTTGAGTTGCGTGATTATTGTTATTAATTGATTCACTTAAAAATTGGTTAACGGTGGAAGCCTCAGTCTCAGTTTTCTCTATATTGTTGAATCAACTTTTAATTGAGTTTTTTTATCTTAGTATTAGAATTTAAGCCTAAATCAAATCTTCACAAGTCCTAGTGAACAAACAATTTTTACTACTTTTCTTAAACGACTAGCTCTTTCACTCAATCGGTTTTGGAATTGAGAATTACAAAACTAAAACTTGTAAGACATCGTTGATCATTCAATGAATCATTGGTTGTACAAAAAGATGACAATAAATATGAAGAATCTGAAAATAGAACAGTTCTTCCATATTCAACGTCATATACGAATTCAACACAATAACTCACTTCCCGAACCATAACTCGAGCTTCCTAAACAATCTAATAAAGGGTTACAATATTCAAATTAGGAAACTGAAAGGTTGTAATATAATGTTTTTACTTTCTGCAGTTTTCCTCCAAATATGAGCTATTCTTATTCTTCAAATCCTTTGATTCTGCATTCTAATAACCTTACACTAATTCAATCATAAATTCCCACAAACAAGAACCTATAATCAAAAACAAAATCTTTGTTTGACTAATTTTTAGTAATAACTAATGATTTAATCACAAATAGGAACCCAGAAGAAGAAAAAAGAAAATTTTATCTGCATGACAAATTAGCCTAAAGTGGAGCATCGTACTCCACAAAAGAAACATACGCATCGTGTTTTTTTTTTATACTAAAAAAAACTAGCAGATTACTTAAACTTTAGATAATACATTGTTTGCATCCTCCAATATTGCACCAGCAATAAAACTTGGAGGATGATTAACCAAACTTTTGAAAGCTTATAAATCCTAGCATGCCTTGCTAATTTATCTGCAGGCTTATTACATTTCCTATTAATGAAACTACATGTCCATGAGGATTGGCTTCTACATCTCATACTAATATCCAGAGCAATCGAATGATTTTCCCAAGTTATTTTATGAATCACCATTTACTGCTTCAACCACCAACTTCGCATAAATTTCAAAACAAACAGATTGAATTCCCAACTCCTCTGCCCATTGAATAGCTTGTAGTACGTAGTTCATTGCATTATGCTTCCACTTCATTTAAGTGTCCATTTGCATAGTAACATTTTCCTTGAATGAATCTACCTGCAAAATCACGATAGATTAGTCCACATCCATATTCAATTACATAATTTATTTTCTTGAAAGAAGCATCATAGCATATAGAGGCAGTAGGATTAGATGGTGGTATCCATGCCAACTGAAATTGCCTAGCCAGACAATTTTTATTTACTGTTCTTTGTGACTGCACTATAACACTGCTAGTGGATACATTTAAGAATTGAATCAGATGTATAACTCACATAGGATCAGGCTTGATGTCTTCAAACACACATCTGCACCTTGACTTCCAAATTTCCCAAGAAGCATTAGCCATCTTGACAACGTAATCATTATTTAAATTACAAAATTCACTCACAAAACACTCTTTAATCCAGTCTTACACACTAACATCTTGATTCTGCATACTTCTTCTAGCACCATGGATTGAAACCTAAACTGCTCTGGAGAAAGAACAGTCACATAGTATGTGTTTAGTAGTTTCTATTTGTTGCTCACACATCTTGCATATATCTCCGTTGTAGCAAAGAATTCTGGCAATACGTCATACATTTCCATATGAAATCTTTAACCTGTGGTAGTGTCTTTGGATTCCATAACTTCATTAAGACCTGAGTCATAGTTGCATCCTTGGCTGAACTGTAACCTTTTTTAATTTTTACCAGTTTATCATAGGCAGATTTAACCGTAAATGATCCATTTCTGGTGAGTGTCCATATCAATCTTTCCACAATGACACTTGATAGATTCATCTTTAGTATCCTATATGCGTCTTCTGGGTTAAAAATACTCTTAATGATATTGGTCTCCGAAACTTTGTAGTCTGATCAATCAAGTCATGCACATAACTAAAAGCTTGCGCTTCTTCCAAATACACTATAGGAACTTGAAAAAAATTATTTTCCCTGAATCCAGTTATCTTGCCACGTTAAAATGCTTTTCCCATCTCCTATTATCCAAAAACTGTGTTTTCAAATAAAACCCATGCTTTATATATGCTTTTCCATGCCCAGTGGAATTATTATTCTTTTTTGCATGCAAAGCAGTGCCAGAAGGTAAATATATTTGTTTTGGACCAGTAGAGAGAAGTTGGCTTGAGGGCTGACACAATATCCATGTTGCTTTCGCAAAAAGTGCTTGGTTGAAACAACTCAGATCACGAAATTCTATACCACCTGAGAATTTCTGTTTACTGACATTAGGCCATGAAGTCTGATAAAATCCTTGATTGTCTTTTGTTCCACCATAATTTACGTTGCATTCTATCCATATCCTTAATGGTTGCATCTGGGATCTTAAAAATGCCCATGTTATGAGTTGGAATTGCAGTTAACATATGTTTGACCAACATTGTTCTTCCCACTTGGTTCAAAAACTTCACTTTCCATCTTGAAAGTCTTATCTTCATGTTCTCAACCAAACTAGAGAAAGAAATAGTTTTTTTTTCTATTCATAAATAATGGGATGCCAAGATAGTTTCATCTAAAGACATTTTCTTCATTTTCAGTATTCTTAGAAGTGTACAACAGTGTCTCGAGTGAATATGCTAAGAAAAGAAAACTGCAGACTAAAGAAGTTAATGACTTGTAGAAGATTGTTGACATTATGTATGTCTGCTTTGGAAAAAAGCCGACAGTCATCAGTGAATAGTAAATGAGTCACTTAAGTGGCATTTCTTGTAATTTTGATACCTTGTTGTTGATGGTGGGTTTTTAACAAGGATATAAAGTAAAATTATCTCACAAGACTTGAGTCTGAGAAAATATTAAACTTTAGGCAGGTGCTTATCCTTGTCCCCTCTTAGGTGCTTATCCCTCTCTCTCTTTATATATATATGGCCAACTACATATACGATTAAAATTACTGAACGAATCAACATTCACTACTATACGAAATCATCAGAATGACATTGTGCTTACTATGCCATTCCCAGATATTCTACAAGTGAATTAATGACATGAAGATTTATTATTTCAACAACATACACTCATTTTTACGAAATAGGCATGTCAATGCAAAATTGACTAAAATGGACACACTGCTCCTTATATATAAAAAAATACATATTTATTTTATTCTATCCTACTAGACTCATCAGCTAGTCAAGCAGGACATATTTATTTTATTTTAGTCTGCTAGACTCATCAGCAAGTCAAGAAAGACATATCTATTTCATTTATAGTTTGCTAGACTTATCAGTCTAGTGAAGCAAGATAGATTCACCAGCTAGTCAAGCAAGACAAATCTTCAGTCGAGAGACCCATTGAGCAGGTCTAAATCGACTTAACATCGATAATGCTTAATACTACAATATCACACGAGACATCAAATGTCACAAATGAGAGGATATTCATTAGGGTTTTGGTCTGGCAGTCTATGACATGTGGTGCAGCAGTGCACTCACTAAAGATAAATTCTGGAAAGTTCGAGCAGCAATTGAGTAGAGGAGTGTAAGTTGAATAACTGACTATTCAGCCTTAATCGAAGTGAAAAGCAGTTGTCAACACCTTATCCACCTTCTCCACTTCACCACTACTCAACCATCGAAAGTTTCTTCCAGAAAAGAGGTTGAGTGGTTACAATAGCTATGATATAAATGGATGCTCAATCTATTGAACAAAGGATAAGTTTTTAACAAGTTAAGAAGTTTAACACGACTGAACAAGTATGAATTTCCAAGTCGAACACATAAGAACTCGACCACTCAATTTTTCATAGCAATTCACACCAATTACATCCCACATAGTCTGATACTCTAGCCTCATTGTTCTCTTGCTTCCCTCCATAAGACCAACCATTCCCTTTCTCATTTTGTGACTGAAGCAAGACTGGAACGACCATTGCTTGGTTTAGAACAGGATTGTACATATTGATCTCTCAAATCTAAACAAAGTACTTCAATAATACAAATGTTTAAAGATTGATGAATTATCACCTGCTCACACCAATTTTTCCTAATTACCCTTTCATTCGTTTTTCCACGTAAACATTTTGTCGACCACAATGGGAGATTGATCTCTTAGTTGCAAGTTTTTAATTTTTCAATCTCTTGAATTTTCTCAGTGTTAGAAGCAGTTGATCTTAGTTCAGTTTCAATAACTAACTCTCAATACCAGTCCTACCACTACCAACGTTGATGCTCCTGATACAAAAGGCTCTTGCTCAAACTCAGGCAATCGATTACAACTACACATTCTTTGATGGAGAGAGTCAGACCTGCTAGGAATGAAGAAGCATGTGAGACTTGTATTAACAGCCGACTCACAAGTAAGCAGTACAATATTCAACCATCTGTGGGTGTTGTACTTGAAGAAGGAAAAAAAAAGCTTCAGCACCATAGCAACAATCAAAGGAAGATCCGTTCTCTGCTGACTTCCCTAACTCTTGGAAGAGAGTTGCACTTGGGGACTGAAATAGTACATAAAAAGCCTTTCCTTGTCAGGAGTTTCATCATGTCTAGAGAACCTATCAATCAAATATTTCAATCCATGATGAAACACATGTGTAGGCTTCTCTACTGCTCGAAGATGCAACACCAAGACATTCTTACCGCCCTCAACCATGTTGTATCTGGCAAATTACTATCCTTCCATGATCAACATAATTGATATTGGCACGCCCATCAACATCATCTTTATCAAAACATTGAAATTTGCAGGAGTCATTCGACAGGAAGTCACCCACTCTCCAATAATTATCAAAGACCCTGAAGGGAAATCAATAGAAGCTTATTGTTAAATCTTCCTCAGAGTAACAATGGAGAAAGCTCGGGTAGGAGACAAGTTTTATATCACCAAAGAAAATCTGGGCTATGACATGGTGTTGGGACGCTCATGACTCCACACTAACCAGGTTACAATTCCCACGGTAATTGCAATGACATCTCCACATATACAGAGAAATATTAAGCAACCGGGGAGACCAGATGAACTTCTGTCATACTTTGATGGCTATGAAGCAGGAGCCTAGAAAGGATGTTGTCTCGTATGTCTAGAGATACTACACTCAAGTTGGTCTTACCTGATACATCTTTCTGCTTCTGAAAAAGCCTCACTCCTCACATACTTGGGGACTCAGCGTTGGACATCATATTCAAGACTTTGAATCGTCATTACCATCTTCTTTCATTGGAGCCCTTATTTCATCTTTTGAAAAAGATTCATTTGTTTGTTCTGCATCTAAAGACAACACAAGGTTGAAGATGAGTATCATATTTACAACACCATGAACAACAAGGCATTATCATCTACTTAAGCATCAACTTGTATGTCATACTTCCTAGTCGAAGAGTTCATAAATTCAGATCCATGTCCTACTTGTGTTCAAAGGGTTGAACGTTCTTTAATCTTTTTCTTTTTATCAACATCTACACACCAGTATGATATTACATTAATACTATTCAAGAAGACGTAGCGCTGCCAAAGTACTACCCTTTTTGACAATAGAGACACTACTAACCTACACGTCGTGAGAAGTCAATCAAATGGAAGAAGTTTATACTCCTCTAATATTTGAACGAGATGATACACAAGTTTTTAAAATTCCTGGTGCAATGAGGCGCCAACGATTTAACAGGGAAAAGTCTAGACCTACTTCAATTGTTCGTCCCACTAGTAGACGACGTACGTCAAGCCATGTTTTCCTACTCTCCTATTAGAGGATTGATGCACCATCCTCCTCACCTTACAAAACAGAGAAACCCTCATATTGCATAACCACAACCTACATCTAGTTGTAGACCCTTAGGTTTTCTTCTAAGACCGACTACCTATAAGGTGCAGAGCTATCCATGTACACTCCATCTCGCACTGCTTGATAGCCTCGACGCCGACGACAACTTCGACTCCAACTTCAATCCAAGTTCTTACTCCAGCCATATCACATCAGCAATAACCAAATATACAAGAGACTTTGATATCTTTATTATTCTACACAAGAGGATTAATTTCTAAAGACATGATAATTCCATCAAATGATTTTATGTCTGTTCTAGTGGTGGATTCAAAGTGAACTACACTTGGGGATTGATCATTGGAACGAGGCTTCTCTTCCCCAACATATCAGAAGATTCATAATCTATGAAAGACTGATTATTCGAAGAAGCAGAGCGTTGATGGAAAGTTTGAATGAAGTTACTTCACCCCCCGAAGACTCATTCATCAATTTTAATCAGAATCAATTAGATAATTAAGTTCAACAACATAAAAATTTCCAATTCAATTAAGCTACAACCTCAACATCAAAAGATGAATACTCATGAGCAAATGACTGTTTGTCTCCTTTAATTGTTTCTCTGGGATTAACATCGATTACTCTACCCCTATTTACGTTGGATGCTCACCTTGACTCGACGCCTTTACACCTGCGTTGCCACTATTGGGGTACAACACTCATAAAATCAATAATGAAGCACGCCTAGGATGGATTTTTGTCTACATCAAGAAAACTATTAGGGTTCATCACCAGCTCCTCTTGACTCTGTCTTCCACCTTGCTGATACCATCTATAACTCGAGTCATCTTCTTGCATTCACTGGCGTTCCACCTTTTGTATACTAATATCTGTTACTTCTTGCAACCCCTTACAACATCAACTCCATGACGAAGCTAGTTCGAAATTCTTGGACGCTCCCAAGTGGTATACCAAGCTAATGCATACTTAGTCTCCTAACTCTGAAAAAACGTACTTACGGGTGAGAAATGGGGCAATGCATCCTTCAGGAAAGTTGTTTGTACATTTCTCTGCTACAACATACTGAAAGGACGCATCAGTCGGATACACGAGTTAAGAGATTGACTCTTATGCTAAAGTCTACATAATTTGAAATTTTACACGGGATTATTGATCACATATGTTCACGCATGATTGAATGACCTAGAAAACCCAAAATTAATTGCTTCTTGCTGCATATGATATCTTATCCTCTTGGATTTAAAATTTGGGGTCGAATGCATCAATCCGAGTTTGTATGAGGATTCTATGGCCTTTTCCGTGGAAACTATACATGTCTGAATTTTCTAACGAGGAGTCTTCACAACAAGTTTCAGTTCATCCAAGCTTGTATCTACCTGAAATCTCGTATACATAAATATGAATTCATGAAGGAGCCTGAAATCTAATACACTTTCTCCACAAGATGCAATATCATTTGTCCATGGTTGTCACATACATGTGAACCAAGTCAGTATCATCCTTTTTGTTTTGTTGACAAACACCTCCTGACTGTTCAACACTTCGGGACTTGATCTCATTAGAAAGATAAATTCAACTTCAACATCGACCTCAGAATCAAGTCAGTAATACTCAACAACAACGTTGAGGATAACAAGGCATGATCAACAGAAGCTCTTCACACCAAGGCATACGACTAGGGAACTTGCACCTTATATTGATCACATATAGAGTACGGATACACCACTACTTCTACCTGCTTCCCCAGATTTCCAATTGGAGACACGAAATGGAGTTAAGGTCCTCCTCCCAAGAGCAGACAACACTAGCAAAAGACAGAACATAAACAGCTGCTCCCACCTTTTCACATGAACGGTAATGAACAAGGGAAGCGATTGTTCCCTTTTACCTTGAACGGACTTACCAAATTCGAGAGTAAGAAGGATTACTCCCTTGTCCGTCCATCCATACACGGCCTTTCACTTGTCCGTTCATGCTGGTCTATCCCATGTCTATTCATCCATCCATGGACTCTCTCTTGTCCTATCCAAGGATTCTTGCTTGTCCAACTATACCTCCTTGCTTGTTCGTTTAGTTGTACCTCAAGCATACTTGTTTGTCCTGCTTCTAAACCCTAAGCTTGCTAGACATCTCTAGCCAAGCTTATCCAATGGCTCCAGTTTGTCTGCATCAACTTCACCCAAAGCTGTCAGTCCATCCTTCAACAAGTACCTGTTGCCCAACCAAAGCTTGTCTTCCCTGGTTCCAGCATGCTTGTCCGTTCATGGACATAAATTGTTTATGCAAGTCTTGCCTTGTCCAGCATCCTTCTAACCATGCTTTATTGCGCCTTCCAAACTATACTTGTACGATCAAATCCAAGTCTTGTCTTGGTCTTCCATCCATGGATCTCTACTTGTCTATCCCGGATGGCCTTCTCGCTTGCCTATTTGAAGCTCAAGCCAACTGCAATATCTATGGTAATATCTAGCAACTAAGCCTTGTTATTTTATTTTCATCTAAAATCTTAAAAATTTATATCTCATACCTGGGATCAGAAATATTAAACCCCAGAATTCTGATGAGAATTTTAACATGGGTACTCAATTACCTATTTTTCTGTATGTATGACTGAGCTTGTCAGAATACTAAATACACGATCAGAATTACTGAATGAATCAGCATTCATCATTGTACAAAATCATCATAATAACACTGACGCTCGCTACATTTCCCACATATTCTATGATTTTATATTACAAACCTCAAGCTCCTAGATGAATCGTCTACTAATATAGAACAATTTGAGTATCATTTGGTGCTAATTCCTATCAAGACAGAGGCTTGAGTTCTTGTCTCTTAAAATCCCAAGCTCCTAGATGGATTGTCCACTAGTATAGAGAAAATTGAGTATTATTTGGTGGTTCCGCATGTGAATTCCAAAATTACTTATCAAGACAGAAGCTTAAGTTCATGTCTCTCAAAATCAAACCTAGCTCCTAGATGGATTGTCCACTAGTGTAGAGCAACTCAAACTTGCTCCAGTGCAACATTCTACATCTAAATCCTTTGAACATGTATACATATCAATATTAAGAGTCATATTGAGTAATATCGATTCATTACTGTATTCGCAGTATCTATATAGACCTTCAGTACTTGAAATCTGTTTATCAATAATGAAATACTGAACTCATCCATGATCACTCTCAGCTGAGTTGCATGGACCTACTATTGTTCTATATATTAATTTTCCCATTGAGCAATATTGAACTTGTCTTAAGTCGTAGAACTTCAATGGTTGAATTCCTTGAACTTGTTTTGTATATGTATCAATGCTCGGATTACACTCTTCTTAGTTTTTTGAGGCACCACTGCCTCAACACTCATCTCAGTGTTCTAAGGAACCACTTCCTCAACACTCATCTCAGTGTTATGACGGCACCACTACCTCAAACACTCATTTCAGTGTTCTGACGGTACCACTGCCTCAAACACTCATCTTACAAAAACTCATCTTAGTGTTCTGACGTTACCACTCCCTCAAACACTCATCTTAGTATTCTGACGGTAATATTGCCTAAAGACTCTCTACAACCAACTAATGCTCTAAATACCTAAGAGTACAATTACAGTAAG
The DNA here is from genome assembly GCA_023531435.1 of Papaver californicum. Taxonomy (NCBI): domain Eukaryota; kingdom Viridiplantae; phylum Streptophyta; class Magnoliopsida; order Ranunculales; family Papaveraceae; genus Papaver; species Papaver californicum. The sequence goes on from JAJJMC010022403.1 coordinate 857,860, forward strand.
AGCAAAACTTGCTCAAATAAAATAATAAATAATAAATATTATTCTAGCTGGACTTGCTCAGAATTGGATTTGATCCTTTTTCCATGCTAGTCTTTTCTTTCCGTGCCTACCAAGCATGTTTTTCCTTCCAAATTTCAAGCCTTGCTTGTCCGCCCAACCTCCATGGACATTACTTGTCCTCCAGTAGCCAAGACCGATGCTTGTCCGCCAGGCTTTTGCTCAAGGCTTGACCTTCCTGATTCTAAACTCCAAGCTTTCTTGTCATCCCTAGCCAAGTTTATCCAGCAACTGTGCTTGTTTGATCAACTCCAAGTTCTACTTTAGCATTCCAGGTATGGATCTCTACTTATACATTTAAGATGACCTTATAACTTGTTTATTCGAAAGTTCAGGCCGACAACTACTCTTCTAGTAACATCTATTGAACTATAAAGTTATATTTTCTTTTATTTTCGTCTGACAGGCCACCATCTAGTGCTTACCATGCAACATTACTCGTTCCGCGCTAAGCAGGGGACTTAATGCAGATGGTGAGTTTTTGACAAGGATAAAATAGTAAAATTATCTCTCAAGACTCGAGTATGAGAAAATATTAATTTTAGGAAGGTGGTTATCCTTGTCCCCTCTCAGGTGCTTATCCCTATATATATATATGTATGGAAACTACATATACGATTAAAATTATTAAATGAATCAACATTCACTACTATACGAAATCATCATAATGACACTGGTGCTTCCTATGCCATTCCCAGATATTCTATAATTCTAAAAGTGAATTAATGACATGAAGATTTATTATCTAATATCCACGATGCAAGCTAATGGTCCAGAGGCCTAAAAAGACGTTTTCACATTAAGCTCGTCAGGTGCAATTCTATACTTCCCTGTACAAAGTTGTAATCTGGGAGCAATAAGTGATGAATATATGGATTATTTGTATACCAAACTTTTCAAAATTTCAAGTCAATCGGACAAACGAGCTAAGAGATATGATCAAAACAGTCAACTAAGTCACTGCAGAAAAATTCCTGAATTTTTCCGAACTTCTGTCTGTTTCGTCTTTTTGAGGCCCTGAACAACCTCAAAACTCAAAATCTCCAGTTGAGGAGATAACTGGTTGTATGGGCATGAAATTTTTTGGGTATATCATCGAAAACAGACTCTGTATGAAGATTTTACAGCATTTTCAGCGAAATCATAAATCTAAATTTTTAGGGTTCCGAAATTTCACAAGAAATCTCTTGTCCATCCAAGTAGAAGGGGAGGATGCCCCCTTACCTTGTCCATCTTAGGTGAGACAAAGATTTTCCTTCTTAGGATATAAAGCTTGTCCTGCTTAGGCTTAAAAACATGTGCGTCTGCGTCTCAAAGGATATTTTCAAACCCTAATTTGAGAAAGGATCAAACCCTAATTTTGAAAAGAGAAGTTAACCCCTAATTTTCAAACACACCTTGCTTTCCTTGCTTGTGCGTGTTGCTTCAACAGCAAGGCTTGCACGCTTACTCAAAACCTAAGCGTGGAATCATGCTTCTCTCCAAAATTTGGTATTTTACTATTTTGCGCTCAATATGTGAGGTTGAGTACAAGAGTAAAATATGAGCTTCTTGCCTTCAGGCCAAACAGTTTCAAACCCTAATTTTGAAAGAAGGAAATTTCCTAACCCTAATTCCTGGACTTGTAAGCCTGCTAACCTATCCGTTTTGCTTCTCAGTGAAGCCTGCTAACTTATGTGTGTTGCTCTTCAGACAAGCCTGCTAGTCTGAACGTATCTGCCTCTCCTACCTTTAACATGTACGCCCTAGTCAAGAAGCTAAGATCGCATGACTACTCTTAAGGAAAAACTTGTATGCTTTCATTCAAAATCCAAGCTCACACGACTTGCTTCTTGTCAAACTTGATATTTTACTCTTTCACCCTCAACATGTGAGGCTGAGTACAACGAGTAAAATGTGAGCGTCTTGCTTCTTATTAAAAATTGACGCCTTGCTTCTTGCCAAAATTGGTGTTTTACTCTTTTACCCTCAACGTGTGAGGCCGAGTGCAAAGAGCAAACATGGAGGGATATTTATTAGGGTTTTGGTCTGGCGGTCTACGACATGTGGTGCAACAGTGCACGCACTAAAAAGAAATTATGGAAAGTTCGAGCACCAGTTGAGTAGAGGAGTGGTAAGTTGAATAAATGGCAATTCAGCGTTAATCGAAGTAAAACAGTTGTCAACACCTTCTCCACTTCACCACTACTCAACCATCGACAGTTTCTTCCAGAAAAGAGGTCGAGTGGTTACAAAAGCTATGATATAAATAGATGCTCAATCTATTGAACAAAGGACAAGTTTTTAACAAGTTAAGAAGTTTAACACAACTGAACAAGTATGCATTTCCAAGTCGAACACAGAAGAACTCGACCACTCAATTGTTCATAGCAATTCACACCAATTACATCCCACATAGTCTGATACTTTGTCCTCATTCTTCTCTTGCTTCCCTCCCTAAGACCAACCCTTCTCCTTCTCATTTTGTGACTGAAGCGAGACTGGAACGACCATTGCTTGGTTTTAGCCAGGATTGTACAGATTGATGTCTCTAATCTAAACAAAGTATTTCAATAATACAAATGTTTAAAGATTGACGAATTATCACCTGCTCACACCAATTTTTCCTAAATTACCATTCCATTCGTTTTTCCCCACAAATACTTGTATATCGCCGTTCAACGAACCCATCATGTTTAATATAATGAAGTTTCATATCTATGTCAGTGCGGATTTAAATTTCAGTCGGACAATTTAGAATAACTAATCCCATCCACATGATTAATAATCCATTGATCTTTAAAAAAATTTGGTTCATTCATACACGAACAACTTTCACCAAAAACATCTAGAGAAACTCCTTCATTAGATGTCATCGAGGAATCATTGTTTAACCACTATGAATATAAGAAATCAATAAAGAAGGTGAGTTTTCTTCTTCTTTATGAATTAGGAAGATGATTACTCTTATTATTAAGTCCCGCAGCCACGGAACAACATTGGTCAACAAGATTACTAGGCCTATCAGTTTTTCGGAACTGATAGGCAACCTCGAGTTTATTGACGACAGCCACTCGGGCATATTAGTGAACACTTTCGCGTGCAGTTGTGCTTGTTGATTCAAACGCAACTTGTTTGTTAGTTCAATTATTCTTTCTCCTTATCTGCAGTTTATTCATCACACTTAACACAAACCCATTTCAATTTCACATTCAATATATCACAAAAACCTTTCATCTGCATCTTCTTCTTTCTCGCGGCAATAGACCACAACCAACGGTTTCACTGTCTATTTTTCCTCCATTCTCGATCAACATCTTCTTCACCTGAATTCGAACCCACAACAATTCGTTGCTATCATGATCCATCTTCTTATTATGTCTTGGCATCAAACCCTCTTAATCACCTCCCGGCAGCAACCCATGGCAGTAACATCTTCAACTTCATGTTTCTCAACTCAAATTCCATCTCAACATCTTTATTAATCTCTTGACAAACTCTGACCCATCTCTTAATTCTTCGAAGCAACACTGATTACACCAACAACTCCATCTCAACATCTTCATTACTTTACAGCCACAAAAACAGCTCTTCCTTCTCCGTTCTCAATTTGCTGCAAACTCAAATCACAGAATCAAGCACAAACCTATTCTGTCGATTCTTCTCTCGATCAACATTGCCAACAACATCATATCTTCTTCTATTCTCTTGAACCACTTCCCTGTTTCTCAGAAAGATAGTTGAAACCAGCAAACCCATTTATCACTCGTTGTTGCTTTCTTATTCAAATCCCATGTCTTCTCTCCATTGTGTTGCCAGCCAGAATCTTCTCCTAACCATGTTTACTTGATCCATGATCTATAAACCCACATGTTCTCACCTGTTGCTATAACTCTTCACTAGTTCGAGCTTTAAAACCATGGTCTAGCCTACGACAAGCCCTTTGTCACAAGGGTGCACCAAATGGCTCAACACATGGCTAACTCACCCTTGTGTACCACCTTGGCTAGCCTCCCATTCTAGAATCTTCTCTCATTTTTCCTTTTCTTAGAATATTCTAGAATAGTGTAGATATTTATGGATAAGAGTAGAATAATATAGAAGTAGATCTTAGCCATACACTTGTATAGATCTTAGATAATTTTCTAGAACATTCTTGGCTCCCAACTAGTATAAATAGGGATGCCATTCTCATTTGTAATCATCCAACAATCCAAGTTTGGGAGAACAATACAAGCATACAACTTCCATTCAAACATTCATCTTTCTTCTTGAGTGTTCTTAAGTTGTTCTTGAGTTTCTTGTGAGTTTGATCTTGAGTAGTCACTTGAAGTTGTGTTAAACTTCATTGGGAAGGCTTACTTATCTAGTAACGGAATTCTAGACAAGTGCCGCACGGAAGAAAGTCGAGGTGAAGGACTGGCCCCGTGACAACTGGTATCAGAGCTAAGTTCATACTACTCTCGGTAAGATCTCTCACCATGTCTTCAAATGATGCAAATGTTGTTATCACTAACAATAATGAAAAGGTTGAAAAGACAAAGAAACAACAACGGGATAAGTCAGTGGGCCTCCGTTTAGAATCTCGTGTTGGATCACTGGAAAAAAAGGTAGAAAAGTTGAACCTGGACTTAGGGGAATCCATGGAGCAACAAGACGATTTGGAGAAATCGATGGAGGTCTCTTTTGAGACATATCGGAACGAGATGGGTGCACATGTGAGGATGCTGCAAGCTCAAATTGATGAGCTAAGGACCCTGATCCGAGGAAATGCGGTTCGTGGACCATCTAGAGTAAGGTTGCCAGAACCAAAGGAATACTCCGGCGCAAGGGATGCTAAGGAGCTGGAAAACTTTCTATGGAACATGGAAAGATACTTCAGGGCCACGGGCCTTGATGACGAGCCAGAACGGGTCGACACGGGACCATGTTCCTGATAGAAGATGGATTATTGTGGTGGAGAAGAAAATATACAGAAATCGAGAGAGGAGTATGCACCATCACTACTTGGACGGAGTTCAAAAGGGAGATTAAAGCCATGTTCTATCCGGAGAACGTTGAGCACAAAGCCCGGGACAACCTTCACAATTTGAAGTATTCAGGTACCTTTTCCGAATATGTCAAACAATTTAATTCCCTCATGTTAGACATATTAACAATGGCAGACGAGGACCGCTTCTACCACTTCAATCGTGGCCTACCTCGTTGGGCTTCTATGGAATTTCAACGAAGAGGTATTACCGACTTGTCCACCGCATTAAGCACTGTCGAGAAACTTGATAACTTTTCTAGCAAATCTGATCAACTTGCCAAGAACAAGCCATCCAAGCCATTATCACAAGGAACGGGTGGGGGAGACAGGTACTACTGCGATAAGCCACAAACTAGCCGCGAAGGGTCCAAGCCAAACAACGGGTGGAAAGGAAGGCAAGATAACCGTGTGAAGAAATGCTTCATTTTCCAAGGTGACCATCTTGCTCACCGTTGTCCCAAAAAGAACTTGCTCAACTCTTTGATTGCGGATCATGAAGAGAGCACCGAAGACTCGCACCTGGGAGCCGTTCGGTTGAGCGCAATCAAGAGCCAGCCCAAGGAAAAAAGTCCAGCACCAAAGGAGAACAAAGGACTTATGTATGTGGACATAAGTCTAAACGAGCAGAAGACCAAGGCAATGGTCGATTCTGGTGCAACACACAACTTCATCTCTAAAGGAGAAGCCGATAGATTGAAGTTGAAGGTCGAAGATGATTCAAGCACCATCAAGGCGGTAAATTCAGAAGCCATACCTGTTCACGGAGCGGCCAAGGGGGTCGAAATGAAGGTTGGCGCGTGGAAGGGAACTACCGACTTTATGGTGGTAAAGATGGACGATTTCAAAGTTATTCTCGGAATGGATTTCTTGGATCGTGCCAAAGTTGCCGTGGTGCCTTGCCTCGGCGTAGTCAGCATTAGTGACGAGAAGTCTCCATGTGTGAATCCAGCCACCCGGACCAAGGAGACTTGCTCGAGTGCACTGTCGGCTCTACAACTAAAGAGGGGTGTTCAGAAGGGAGAACCCACCTTTGTATCAGCCATCATTGAGGAAAGCGAAGAACTGGTCGAGGTCGTTCCATTGGAGGTGCAAAAGGCTTTGCATGAGTACCAGGATGTGATGCCAGCCGAGTTGCCCAGGCAACTACCACCTAAGAGGGAGGTGGATCATCAGATCGAGCTAGAACCTGGAACAAAGCCGCCCGCCATGGCCCCATATCGCATCGCCCCGCCAGAATTGGAGGAGTTGAGGAATCAACTCAAGGAATTGTTGGATGCCGGCTACATCCAACCTTCCAAGGCCCCTTACGGAGCCCCAGTGCTGTTTCAGAAGAAGAAAGATGGAAGTCTTCGGAGGTGTATCGACTACCGAGCCTTGAACAAGGTCACTGTGAAGAACAAGTATCCAATTCCCCGAGTTGAAGAATTGTTCGACCAATTGGGTAGTGCTCGATACTTCACGAAGCTGGACTTGAGGTCGGGATACTATCAAGTTCGAATAGCAGAAGGGGACGAGCCAAAGACCACATGTGTCACAAGGTACGGAGCTTACGAATTTTTAGTTATGCCTTTTGGTCTAACCAATGCTCCTGCCATATTTTGCACTTTGATGAACAAGGTCTTCCACACATATCTCGATCGGTTCGTAGTCGTGTACCTTGACGACATCGTCGTGTATAGCCACACTTTGGATGAGCACCTCAAACAGTTGCGGATCGTGTTCCAAGTACTGAGGGAGAACTCTTTATATGTGAAGAAGGAGAAATGCAGCTTCCCTCAGCCCAAAGTGTCCTTCCTTGGACATTGGATAGGTGATGGCCAAATCTGGATGGAGGAAAAGAAGATCAAGGCTATCAAGGAGTGGGAACCGCCTACCAAAGTGGCTCAGTTCCGGTCCTTCCTAGGACTTTCCAACTACTACCGGAGATTCATCGAGGGATACTCGAAGAGAGCAGCACCGCTCACGGACTTGCTAAAGAAAGCGAGGACTTGGACGTGGAGTGAAGAGTGCCAAGCCGCTTTCGATGATCTTAAGACTGCGGTTATGAAGGAGCCAGTCTTAAGATTACCTGATCATGCCAAGCCTTTTGAGGTATACACTGACGCTTCTGATTTTGCTATTGGTGGAGTACTTTTGCAGGAAGGACACCCACTTGCATATGAAAGTGGGAAGTTGAACGATGCGGAACGGCGCTACACGGTGCAAGAGAAAGAGATGACTGCCGTCATACACTGTCTTCGAACATGGAGGCACTACTTTCTTGGGTCACATTTCATGGTCTTTACTGATAATGTGGCTACTAGCTACTTCCATACTCAGAAGAAGTTGTCTCCAAAGCAAGCACGGTGGCAAGACTTTCTGGACGAGTTCAACATGAAGCTTGAGTACAAGCCAGGCCGCACCAACTATGTTGCTGATGCATTGAGCCGAAAAGCGGAACTTGCTAGTCTTGTATTGGAACGTGTAGCTGCCATCGCCAAATTGTCGGGCACCATTCCGAATCGTGTACGGGAAGGCTTGGTACAAGACACTTTTGCAAATAGCCTCATTCATGCGGTGAATAAGGGGAAGACTCGTCGGTTCTGGTTGAAAGAAGGTCTTCTATTCACACATGGGAACAGGATGTTCGTACCTAAGCATGGGAACCTAAGGCGTGAACTAATGCAAGAGTGTCATGACACCCGATGGGCAGGCCACCCTGGCAAGAGAAGAACTTTGGCTTTGCTGGAAGCAAGTTATTACTGGCCAAAGATGGAGGACGATGTGGATGCCTATGTTCGAACGTGTCTGGTATGCCAGCAGGATAAGGTAGAACACAAGAAGTCAGGAGGACTTCTAGAGCCATTACCAGTGCCAGATAGACCATGGGAGTGTTTATCGACGAACTTCATCCTGCCTTACCCAAGGTGGATGGCTTGGGATCAATCTTGGTGGTCTTGGACAGGTTCACCAAGTATTCTACCTTCATCGCTGCACCAACAGACTGCACCGCAGAACAGGCCGCTCGACTGTTCGTGAAGTACGTGGTGAAATATTGGGGCATACCAAAGATAATAGTTAGCGATCGCGATCCAAGATTTACGGGGAAATTTTGGACAAAGGTGTTCAAATTGCTTGGGTCTGAGCTCAACTTATCCACAAGCTTTCATCCTCAAACAGATGGACAAACGGAACGCACCAATGCCTTGTTGGATGAGTACTTGAGACACTTCGCGAACGCTAACCAAATAAATTGGGTGGAATTATTGGACGTGGCTCAATTTTGCTACAATTTGCAGAAGAGTGAATCATCTGGCCATAGTCCATTCAAGTTGGCCACAGGCCAACAACCTTTGATGCCACACACACTCGCTGGAGGATATAGAGGAAAGAGCCCTGCTGCTTTTCAATTCACTAAGGAGTTGCATGAGAAGCACGACTTGGCCAAAGCATACTTGGAGAAAGCCTCTCAGCGAATGAAGAAATGGGCGGACGAGAAAAGGAGACCCGTATCTTTCGAAGAAGATGACTTAGTCATGCTGAAGTTGAACCCGCAACAATTCAAAGCCTTTCGAAAGGTACACAAGGGACTCATTCGACGATACGAGGGTCCGTTTCGCATCATCAAGAAAGTCGGGAAGGCGTCTTATAGATTGGAGCTGCCAAGCCACATGAAAATCCATCCCGTCTTTCATGTTAGCTGCTTGAAGCCATACTATGCGGATCAAGATGACGAGTCTAGAGGAATTACCAAGAGGGCTCGTTCAATATGATCACCTCTCTAGACAAGCAGGTTTCAAGCATAGAGTCACACAGACGTGTCTCAAGAGCGGCTCGAGTTTACAAAGAATATCTAGTTCAATGGAAGGATCAACCGGACAGTGAAGCCAGTTGGGAACATGAAGACTTACTTTGGCAACACAAAGATCTCATCGACAGGTACAACGCGACGAGGACGTCTGTGAATTCGGGTGGGGGAGAATGTCACAAGGGTGCACCAAATGGCTCAACACATGGCTAACTCACCCTTGTGCACCACCTTGGCTAGCCCCTTTGGCTAAATGGCTAGCCTCCCATTCTAGAATCTTCTCTCATTTGTCCTTTTCTTAGAATATTATAGAATAATGTAGATATTTATGGATAAGAGTAGAATAATATAGAAGTAGATCTTAGCCATACACTTGTATAGATCTTAGATAATTTTCTAGAACATTCTTGGCTCCCAACTAGTATAAATAGGGATGCCATTCTCATTTGTAATCATCCAACAATCCAAGTTTGGGAGAGCAATACAAGCATACAACTTCCATTCAAACATTCATCTTTCTTCTTGAGTGTTCTTAAGTTGTTCTTGAGTTTCTTGTGAGTTTGATCTTGAGTAGTCACTTGAAGTTATGTTAAACTTCATTCGGAAGGATTACTTATCTAGTAACGGAATTCTAGACAAGTGCCGCACGGAAGAAAGTCGAGGCGAAAGACTGACCCCATGACACCTTGGTGACGACTCTGGTTCATTTGGTTGCAACCTGAGTTGGGAGAAAAAAGAGTGGGATGCGGTTGTTTTCGACCTAATTTAGGTTTAGAAATAGGGATATATTTAGGCGCCATCGATTGGATACAGGGTATCCATGAAGGTGAAGAAAGTGGCAGCCTTGAACCAACATAGAGGTGTCAAAATCATCAATAAGCTTTAAATGGCTAGGTTGCCCCTTAACGTGTAGTTGGATGTGAATAACAATTGCCCGTAAAATGACGAGTTTTCCTTTTTGACAATTCTTCTTCTTTTATTCTAAATCACTCCAAAGTACCTACAAAATAGAAAACAAGCGTAATATATACAAAATACAAAGAAAATAACAAAAAAAGTATAATCAATTTATACTAATTAAGGTCTTTTTGACACATATCAATAAGTTATATGGAAATTCATAGATCTTTTAATCTTTGATATGAGTAGTGAAAGGAAATGGAGTTGATATAAACATCCCTAGACTTGAGCACATCGTAGGGTGGACACCATCGACAAGAAAAGAGCTACAAACTTGATTATTTTCTTTATACTTTTGTCTTTATTGTCGATTAACATTTTGGGGTAAGCTACTTGTTTTTCCATTGGGTTAATTGGAGTTTGGTACTCAGTTTTAGGCTTTGGTCTAACATTTGTCCAGTGTTAGGGCTTGGTACCTGGATTGGGCGTTGACCCGTGTTGACTAGGTTAAGTCTAACATTTTTGTTGACATTAAGAATTTACCCCGAATGTGGACCCATATTGATGTGATTTGTAGAAAGTGATGAAAAGGATTCGTTGCTCAGACTTGTGAAAATTTGGTTTTAAATTTAAATTCTAATTTTAATCTAGCAAATTTTTATCCTTTGAAGAGGTTCCTTTATCATTCGAAGAGGTGCCTTTAACACTTTTTGAGTCCAATTTCTTCTAATTTATTTATTCTTCAAAAATACCTACAAACATACAAAATAAAAAAATTAGTACAAAAAATGAGAATTATTAATACAAATATTGGATCAAATAAGACATAAAAAATGTGTCTATCAAATACCCCCAAACTTATATTTTGCTAGTCCTCGAGCAAATCTAATATAGAAAATAAAATAAAAAATCCTAACTCACTATAGCAGGCATCGCGATTGCACTTAGTGTGTGCAACAAGCCTTTAAACCCCTAGGTGTTCCTAGTGGACGAGTTTTGTCTCGTGAGGGTTCACAATAGATATACCCACAAAACCTTTACTCCAAACTCTAGCTACCTGTGAACGATTAGGGTAAACACTAAACATGCTATTTAATTGGCTACAAAATTCTTTCGCTATGGGAGGAATTACCCTGTTTTGAATCCAATTGTTGTACATGAGTTTGCACTCAAGAATACTAGAATTCATATATAATAAAACAAAGCACTACTCAGAAAGTCGACCAAATGACCACGATACTTGGAATTTAACAAACTATAATCACATGAATAGATTAAGAAGATGAATATGAAGATAGAAATGTGTGCATGTTGACTAAGGTGAACGGTGTTTCCCAGAATATCTATATGAACATCATGCCAAGATGAACTCTAATGGATTGACATACGCATCCACTGGTCTGAATCCTAATTCTAGTATCAACTCAGATGGTATATACAAGGGCCCAAGCGGTAGATTTATTGAATATATATATTTATTTATTATTTTATTTCGACAACATGATTAGATCTTTTGAATATAAGCGCATGCTCGTTGTCAGAAGATTACATGATAGTTCCTATGGATCCTGTGTTCCACGCTTGCTTAGGCGACGGAGACAGGCAGAACACACGCATATTGATATCCAAGTATCATTTTTTTAATTACTGGTCAAGTTCAATTAAAATAATGGGGATTGATCCCAATCATTCTAATTCATCCTAGCGACAACAAGGCGATACTATTTCCCCACCAAATCACTTAGAGAAATACAAAAAGTTATAAAAATAAAAACAAAATGTGATATGATGACGACTCTGAGATATAGTGACAACTATCATGTTATTTATAACACCTGAGCTTTGTCCTTTTATGAATAGACCATTTAGCTGGGTCCCTCAACTCCTACACACAAATATTTTGTTTCCATCTACCTAGAATAGTTAGTGTCATCCTCAATTGTTCATAAGTTTCTAAATTTTAGAGTTTTTGGTACAACTAAAATTTTAAAATTTTTCTCCCTTACCCCAAAACTTAAATTGAACATAGTCCTCGATGTTCTAAATATAATGAATAAAATCATGAACAAAGAGAATTAATGAAAAAAACGAAAGAAATAGGGAAGTATATTACCAGCACTGCGTACCAACAACATATGGGTTGCCTCCTGTAGAGTGCTAAGTTTAAAGTCTTAAGCCAGACCGATAAAGGATTAGTTACAATTTACGAATCATATAACAATAATCGAAATAATTGCGGATCATTAAAGTCAATCGAATTTTACTTACAAAGTTGACCACAATGAAGTATATGAAAGTGGTGGTCAATCTTAAGAAAATGTGTCGATTCAGATTTCCTAAAATAATTAGGCTTAGTTCCAATATTCAATATCTGACACATTTGAAATTTATATGTTCCCACATTTGGTAAATAAAATTTTGGCGGGACAACAAAATCAATTATGGTATTATCGCCTGGGTAAACCACATCAACTATAGGATGGTTTTCTAACAACCGAATTTCATTATGGACAAAATCAGGTTCGGGAAAACGTTTTTGAAGATAATCTCTTAAAATGGTAGAGGCACATATGTCAAGTCCCAAGTGAGGGGCCTCTATAATAGTCAAAGGTAAACCAAAGGGAGAATGGTATTCACCCCCAAACTTAGAATTTTCAGTGTCCTTAGATAGACTAGCCACAATTTTCCTAATTTCCAGATTTTCAGATTCCCGAAAATGGTCAATTGCTTCTTCTAAGTTATAATTAGGTGGTGCTTCCTCACTCATATTTAGAATCTCTACGAGTCTATCTTCTTCATCAGGGACTATGGTCTTTGGATCGTTGGACTCTAAAACACTAGTCTCGGGATAAACTCGTTCCTTTAAACCATCATCATCTTTATAATAATAAAGAAATATTTCACCGTCTGTAACAATGGTATCTAGTTAAATCCCTTTCTTTTTAAATAGGTAAATAACCATTAACATTATTAGGATCGGAACTAGAGACATCATTATTATCATGAAGTTCAAATGGTGTAAATTTTTTTTGATCATTATGACTATAAATTTCAAACTCTTCATCAACAGTATCCTTATCATCATAATAATATGAAGATGATTGAACCTTATCTAAATATGTAGTGTCTTCCGTTCTAACTTCGTCCTCTAGATTAGGTATATAATCTTCATTATTATCAAGGGTAAAATTGGAAACACTATTTTGGCAATTAAGATTATTTCGAGCAATTCTCATCGTTGCACTGTACTCCTTTGCAAATAACTCAAACCTATTTGTCGATTCCGTTAACTGATTGAAGGGCATCTTCTAGAGACATAGTGGGTTCATAAGGATTACTAGGTCGCAACCGCTCGAGGGGTTCTTCTAGAGGAGAATTACTCATTATTGTAATTCGTTTCTTCGTTTCTAACTCAAACCTATTTGTATTCTTAGTCGACTTCTTGAGGGTATCTTCTTAAGAAATAGATGGATCATAAATAGTACCTGGGCTCAACTGTTTGATTAAATCCTTTAAAGACGAAGAACTCGAATTTTGTTTATTTTCCCGTTCATATGACTGGTACGCATATGAATAGTAATTAGGATCACCATGGTATGAACCATAACCTTTAGAAGGTTGGTAGTGGTCCCAAGTACTATCCACACTATGGTCATAGTACGGGTAATATCCATTTTGAAAGTCAGTTGGATATTATTGTATTGGCTAATACCAGTTCGACATTTTTTTTGGTGCACGTGCAAATGCAGGTTTTACTAAATAGGTAAGCTCATGTTACCTTAGCAAAATATACCTACATTCAAAGACTGGTCAAAGGTACGAGGCTAATGCTTGTGGAATTTCAGCTGGTAACTCCCATATGGCCCATGACACGGGTTCAGCTTACTTTTCCACGGGTTTTCCTAAACTTGGTAGTCCGACGAATGCAATTGGTGTGTGCACAGTTTTTTTAATACAAAATAAAAGAAAATCTAAAATTACTATACACAAATAAAATAAGAATTTAATGAAAAATATAATATATTTTTTTGAGGTTTGCTACTTACCTTTTTAGGTAGGCAATTTCCACAATAAATTGCAAAACTTTACCTGCACAACAAACACAAGGAGAATACCCACATAAAAAGAAAAATAAATAAATAAATCCTAATTAACTAATTAAAAACTAAACCTTAAAAAAAAATCTAAAACCATAACCTAAAAACAAGTCCCCGGCATAGGCGCCAAAAATTGATGTGATTTGTAGAAAGTGGTAAAAAGGATTCGTTGCTTGGACTTGTGAAGATTTGGTTTAAAATTTAAATTATAATTTCAATCTAGCAAATATTTACAAAATATAGTAATAAAATAACGAGAAACTTAGACATAAGACTCCACCACAAACATAATCATGTGATGCATATATTAACTCATAACCATTGTATCATATTATTGACTCTATTTCTTTGCCATAGGTAGATGTCTAAAACATTGATTGTAAATCCTAAGCATGGAACATCAAAACACTTAAGCCAATCATGATCCATCAAATTAAATGACAACCAATTAATGAAAATCATAATTTTAATTAAAATCAACTGCAAAAAGTCATTAAAATTAATTACAGTTTCCACTTGATTGTGAAATATGGTTTCATCCGCTGTCCCAGTGTTGGGGTTTAGATCATCATGCTCAAAACACTCTCAAAAGATAGGTACATGGCTCAAACGTGCTTGAGAAGAAAAAAAAATACAAGAAAGAACTGATCAAAGGAGTTGCAGAAAGATTAAAATCTTTTATTGAATCTACGACACACCTCAGACGCATCTAAGCAAAGACTGATTAATAGTGTATTAAAAGTTCAATATGTCGCATGGACTATTCACTGAATTGTTACAAAAGGTATTGAAATTAAAAAAAATAGATAACAATATTAACGACTGTTTCTATTAGTCGCCTTCTTCTTCTTCTTCCTCGGTAATGAACTGAAAGTGCAGAATTTAACTGGCTTTTGATTTCTCTTAAATTTGGCTGAAGCCAAGCCTTCCCCCAACTCTTGATCTTGTCCCTATTTATACTAGAACACCCTTGTCCTCCATATTTTTCCCCCAAATCTCTTCTTTAATGGAAATGACTCTCGGCGGAAAAGAACTTTTGATGATCTTTTTTTTCTCTCTGTCTATCATTAAGTCCAGATTCTGATTTCTTCTCGGTATTTAAATCTCAACAAATTCTGTATTTTCTTTCCTTCACAACTCGAGATAATATTCTCGTTAGACCAATCTTTAACGGAGATAAGATTTCAAACCCGAGATGGTATTCCTTCCTTTTATACGGCAAACAACTAATTTCTCGCTTAGTTATTTTGATTCTTTCTTAAGTTGTAAAATTCCTCTAATATCGGCAAGAAGATATCATGCCTTAACCACTTTAAAATATTCTCCATATTTGTTAAGTCATTCACGTAAATGAAAGATATGTGTTCCCTCCCAAATGATGCTTTGAAATTAAAGGTGGGTTCCTTTATCAATATTATGGGTGCATTTATCCTTTGAAGAAGTGTTTATATCATTCGAAGAGGTGCCTTTAACACTTTTTGCATCCAATTTCTCCTAATTTTTTATTCTTCAAAAATACCTACAAACATACAAAATAACAAAATTGGTACAAATAATAAGAACTATTAATATAAATATGAGATCAAAAAAGAAATTAGAAAATGTGTCTATCACATATTGGTTAGATCCAACAGTCAAAATGAAACCCTTAAATCTACAGATCCAAATAAAACCCCCAAATCATAAACATTGTTTTTTCTTCATACTTTACTACACAAAATGAATTAGGAAACAAGTAAATTTGAATAAGATAACAACCAAAGTCTTCCAATCATACACAAACACTCAAAACACTATTTGATCTTCACAATTATCACTTCAATCGAACGATATCACACATCAATCGACTCCCTGTTTTGCGTTTGAAAACTGTCCATATCTTCACAAATTTGTATCCTAATCAAAACCCAACTTTCCTATTCATTATAGACTCTCAAGTACCTTCCATGATTCCATCAATCGCCATCAACTATTTCCATATTTGAACAACAAATATACACCTGTTCTACTGATTATCCTGCACAAACAAAGCTCTTAATTCTCTAAATTCCCTTCTAACCCGTTATTCCTATCTCTAATAACCTCACATAACACCAATATATCAACCAATTCAGTACCTTACTATCAAGGGCAGCAAACACAGTTTGTCCACTGATTTTCCGATGAGAGCTTTTAAAAAACCATATAAAACTTCTACCCATTCTTCCTAGCTGTAGACTTCGAAAACAGATGCTAGCTATTAACAAACACCCATTGTAACCTAGGTTAAACAGAGGTAAGTTGAGGTTGAAAAATTGGCATATTTTTCCAGGACTTTGTCAGCAGATTTTCAACGAAAAAACAATAAGAATTGGATTCTTTTACTGCCGAGAAAACAGCATGGAATTGAAGCCTTTGTTGTTGATTTTATGGATGGTTGGCTAAGATTTTGAATGTCTAAGAGCCTGAATGTGATGAGGGTATGCGGGTTGTTATTAAACACAGATTTACAGGTGAAGAAAAATTTAAAATAGAGCTCGAAATCAGCCTCAAACGTACCCCCTCGCACAAAGAAACTGCACGCTAAGTGTTTCTGAAAAAGATTCAAAGAAGAGTAAAAAGGGTTTCATAGTTTTTATTGATTAACAAGTGAAGAATAAAATAGTAAATGCATAAATATTTAAATGATAAATTGGACAAATGTCAACGTCCAGTCTAGGTACCAAGTCCTAACATTGGACAAATGTTAGACCAAAGTCTAAACCTGGACAAAACCTGAGTACCAAAGTCCAATTAACCCTTTTTCATTATTGTTCGAACTATTTATGAGCTACAGAGAAAAGAAAGTGGAGAATTAATTTATTGTAATCAAAAGAAACGAAGGTATCAGGTTCCTTTGTACAACAACCGAACTTCTTTTTGTAAGCACTTCTAAATTTATGAATACAATGGTTAATCAATTTTCTTTTATTTTTCTTGCCATGAGTAGATAAACTATTTTCTAGGGTAGAGGAGGAAGCTATTTTTGATGTGTAACTTTTAGTAGTTAATGTTTTTACATATTTATTCTCTTACTTTGCTATTACCTCTTCTAATGAGCTATGTTTTAATTTTTTTTAAATAAATTTTAAGCTATTAATCTTTTATAAGCAAAGAAAATTATATTTTGCATAACGACGTAAGTAGTAAAAATATTTTAAAACATTATATTTTTCAAGACATGAGATTGGTTTTGATATGGTCTTGAGTATTTTGAGGATAAGTTTAAGAAATTAAATTTTGAGTTAATAAACATCAAAGGTAGTGGAATCTGAAACCCTAAATTTTCTCTTTGTCGGTATTCGATTAATTTATTTTAGACGTCTTTTTAATTTAAATCATAAGAATATTCCTTTTAAGATATTCTTTTAGTTTTTAACATAAAATTTGTTTAGTAGTTATATATAATATTATCAATCCTCGTGGAAACAACCTGTACATATTACGGTTGTACATTGTAGACGTCGTGCAATTACGGTTACTGTTTCATGTGTTTTTAACATATCAATTTTTGATGCTGCTGTCGGGAATTGAAAAAAATACTTTGGTTATTTTTACAACTGTTTGCTAATTATGTTATTTTTTATTATTATAATATTATCAGCGACACCAAAAATTGATAGGTTTAAAACCTATGTTACAATAACCACAATCGCATGATGTCTACAATGTAGAAGCGAAAAATACAGGTCGTTTCCACGAGGATTGATAATATTATATCTAGATACTAAACAAATTTTATGCTAAAAATTAAAGAATATCTTAAAAGGAATTTTTCTTATGATTTAAATTAAAAAGACAACTAAAAGAAATTAAGTGAAAACAAACAAAAAAAAAAATCTTGGGTTTCAGATTCAACTACTTTTGATGTTTGTTAACTCAAGATTTAATTTCTTAAATTTATCTTCAAAATACTCAAGACATGAGATTGGTTTCGATATTGACTTGCTAAGAGGTTTTTTTCACGGTTTAAAGTTGTCTACAATTGTTAGCTCAAGTGAATCTATGAAGAGAATTAATACCAGAGATAACTTCAAAATTTCAACAAAAAACTAGACTTTCTAATCAAAGGAATTATCCAAGGAATATAAATTTTTAAGATTGTGGAAAGTTTGCCTTGAAATCCAAAGAAGAAGAATGATTGAGCCTGAAGATAGAAGATTTATAGGCCCACTCATTAAGCTTTTTGATTCATGACCAACAAGAGTTAAATACGTGAACCAAAAGAGAGAAAATATTTAAATTTTCCTTTGTAGGTTCGCGAACTCAAATGAAAAAAGGATAAAAAGAAAATTATACTTGTTAATTAAGTTTACGAACTTGCCCTTTTAGGTTCGTAAACTCAAATACTCTAAAGTCTTAGGAAAATTTTATTGCACTAGAACTCAAATGATATTAAAGCTCAGGATAAGTTTTTCTTCTTTAGGTTTGCAAACTCACCATAATACGTTCGTAAACCAAAAAGATAAAAATTCTCAGAAGAAATTCTCCACAATAGGTTCACAAAGTCACTGTAATAGGTCGCAAACTCAAAGAATTTATTTTCCTTGAGTTCTACAAGCTTATAGATTCACAAACGCAATTATTTAGGTTTGAACTCAAGTGATTAATAATAATTAGTAATAAACTACCAAAACAAAACTTACAAACTCAAGGATGAATTTGTAAGACTTGAGATTTTCATTAACACTTGTGTTTTTCTCTCAAGCTTAGTTTCGAGCTCAAGACAAGCATGCACTTGGAAGTCAAAACATCACTAGACTTAGCAAGAAGTTAATACGTGATATGATTTTGTTTGAATATGATCATCTACTAAAGTCATCGAATTTTGCTATGATTGATAAATAGATAGATGGAAACATGTTCAAAAGGAAAGATCAGTCTTTGATAATTACCTTTATGAAGTTCTTCATATTGATGTCTTCGTGTGATCTTTAATTCTTTATCTGTCTTGAGTAACTCGGAATATCTTAAGACTCTAATACTTGACTTATTCCAACTGAAGCTGATTTTAATAGGCTATATTAAGAAATAGTTCTGATTTCTTCTCGGCATTTAAATCTCAACAAATTTTATTTTCTTTCCTTCACAACTCGAGATAATATATTCTCGATATACCAATCTTTAACGGAGATAAGATTTCAAACCCGAGATGGTATTCCTTCTTTTTTTACGGCAAGCAACTAATTTCTCGGTTTGTTATTTTGAGTCTTTCTTAAGTTGTAAAATTCCTCTAATATCGACAAGAAGATATCATGCCTTAACCACTTTAAATTATTCTCCATATTTGTTAAGTCATTCACGTAAATGAAAGATATGTGTTCCCTCCCAAATGATGCTTTGAAATTAAAGGTGGGTTCCTTTATCAATATTATGGGTGCCTTTATCCTTTGAAGAAGTGTTTTTATCATTCGAAGAGGTGCCTTTAACACTTTTTGCGTCCAATTTCTCCTAATTTATTTACTCTTCAAAAATACCTACAAACATACAAAATAACAAAATTGGTACAAAAAATAAGAACTATTAATATAAATATGAGATCAAATAAGAAACAGAAAATGTGTCTATCACATATTGATTAGATCCAACAGTCCAAATGAAACCCTTAAATCTACGGATCCAAATAAAACCCCAAATCACCAAATAAAACCACCAAATCATAAACATCCTTTCTTCTTCATACTTTAATACACAAAATGAATTAGGAAACAAGTAAATTTGAATAAGATAACAACCAAAGTCTTCCAATCATACACAAACACTCAAAACACTATTTGATCTTCACAATTATCACTTCAATCGAACGATATCACACATCAATCGACTCCCTGTTTTGCGTTTGAAAACTTTCCATATGTTCACAAATTTGTATCCTAATCAAAACTCAACTTTCCTATTCATTATAGACTCTCAAGTACCTTCCATGATTCCATCGATCGCCATCAACTATTTCCATATTTGAACAACAAATATACACCTGTTCTACTGATTATCCTGCACAAACAAAGCTCTTAATTCTCTAAATTCCCTTCTAACCCGTTATTCCTATCTCTAATAACCTCACATAACACCAATATATCAACCAATTCAGTACCTTACTTCAAGGGCAGCAAACACAGTTTGTCCACTGATTTTCCGATGAGAGCTTTTAAAAAACCATATAAAACTTCTACCCATTCTTCCTAGCTGTAGACTTCGAAAACAGATGCTAGCTATTAACAAACACCCATTGTAACCTAGGTTAAACAGAGCTAAGTTGAGGTTGAAAAATTGGCATATTTTTCAAGGACTTTGTCAGCAGATTTTTAACGAAAAAACAATAAGAATTAGATTCTTTTACCGCCGAGAAAACAACATGGAATTGAAGCCTTTGTCGTTGATTTTATGGATGATTGGATAAGATTTTGAATGTTTAAGAGCCTGAATGTGATGAGGGTATGCGGGTTGTTATTAAACACAGATTTACATGTGAAGAAAAATTGAAATTAAAGCTCGAAATCAGCCTCAAACGTACCCCCTCGCACAAAGAAACTGCACGCTAAGTGTTTGTGAAAAAGATTCAAAGAAGAGTAAAAAGGGTTTTATAGTTTTTATTGATTAACAAGTGAAGAATAAAATAGTAAATGCATA
>JAJJMC010022403.1:878369-892140 GCA_023531435.1 Papaver californicum
TCCAGTCTAGGTACCAAGTCCTAACATTGGACAAATGTTAGACCAAAAGTCTAAACCTGGACAAAACCTGAGTACCAAAGTCCAATTAACCCTTTTTCATTATTGTTCGAACTATTTATGAGCTACAGAGAAAAGAGAGTGGAGAATTAATTTATTGTAATCAAAAGAAACGAAGGTATCAGGTTCCTTTGTACAACAACCGAATTTCTTTTTGTAAGCACTTCTAAATTTATGAATACAATGGTTAATCAATTTTCTTTTATTTTTCTTGCCATGAGTAGATAAACTATTTTTTAGGGTAGAGGAGGAAGCTATTTTTGATGTGTAACTTTTAGTAGTTAATGTTTTTACATATTTATTCTCTTACTTTGCTATTACATGTTTAATATTCCTCTTCTAATAAGCTATGTTTTAATTGTTTTAAATAAATTTTAAGCTATTAATCTTTTATAAGCAAAGAAAATTATATTTTGCATAACGACGTAAGTCGTAAAATTATTTTAAAACATTATATTTTTCAAGACATGAGATTGGTTTTGACATGGTCTTGAGTATTTTGAGGATAAGTTTAAGAAATTAAATTTTGAGTTAATAAACATCAAAGATAGTGGAATCTGAAACCTTAAATTTTCTCTTTGTCGGTATTCAATTAATTTATTTTAGACGTCTTTTTAATTTAAATCATAAGAATATTCCTTTTAAGATATTCTTTTAGTTTTTAACATAAAATTTGTTTAATAGTTATATATAATATTATCAATCCTCGTGGAAACAACCTGTACATATTACGGTTGTACATTATAGACGTCGTGCAATTACGGTTACTGTTTCATGTGTTTTTAACATATCAATTTTTGATGCCGCTGTCGGGGATTGAAAAAAATACTTTGGTTATTTTTACAACAGTTTGCTAATTATGTTATTTTTTTATTATTATAATATTATCAGCGACACCAAAAATTGATAGGTTTAAAACCTATGTTGCAATAACCACAATCGCATGATGTCTACAATGTAGAAGCAAAAAATACAGGTCGTTTCCACGAGGATTGATCATATTATATCTAGATACTAAATAAATTTTATTCTAAAAATTAAAGAATATCTTAAAAGGAATTTTTCTTATGATTTAAATTAAAAAGACAACTAAAAGAAATTTAAGTGAAACAAACAAAAAGAAAAATCTTGGGTTTCAGATTCCACTACTTTTGATGTTTGTTAACTCAAGATTTAATTTCTTTTATCTTCAAAATACTCAAGACATGAGATTGGTTTCGATATTGACTTGCAAAGAGGTTTTTTTCACGGTTTAAAGTTGTCTACAATTGTTAGCTCAAGTGAATCTATGAAGAGAATTAATACCAGAGATAACTTCAAAATTTCAACAAAAAACTAGACTTTCCAATCAAAGGAATTATCCAAGGAATATAAATTTTTAAGATTGTGGAAAGTTTGCCTTGAAATCCAAAGAAGAAGAACGATTGAGCCTGAAGATAGAAGATTTATAGGCCCACTCATTAAGCTTTTTGATTCATGACCAACAAGAGTTAAATACGTGAACCAAAAGAGAGAAAATATTGAAATTTTCTTTTGTAGGTTCGCGAACTCAAATGCAAAAAGGATACAAAGAGCATTATACTTGTTAATTAAGTTTACGAACTTGCCCTTTTAGGTTCGTAAACTCAAATACTCTAAAGTCTTAGGAAAATTTTATTGTACTAGAACTCAAATGATATTAAATCTTAGGATAAGTTTTTCTTCTTTAGGTTTGCAAACTCACCATAATACGTTCGTAAACCAAAAAGATAAAAATTCTCAGAAGAAATTCTCCACAATAGGTTCGCAAAGTCACTGTAATAGGTCGCAAACTCAAAGAATTTATTTTCCTTGAGTTCTACAAGCTTATTGATTCAAAAACGCAATTATTTAGGTTTGAACTCAAGTGATTGAAAATAATTAGTAATAAACTACCAAAACAAAACTTACAAACTCAAGAATGAATTTGTAAGACTTGAGATTTTCATTAACACTTGTGTTTTTCTCTCAAGCTTAGTTTCGAGTTTAAGACAACATGCACTTGGAAGTTGAAACATCACTATACTTAGCAAGAAGTTAATACGTGATATGATTTTGTTTTAATATGATCATCTACTAAAGTCATCGAATTTTGCTATGATTGATAAATAGATAGATGAAAACATTTTCAAAAGGAAAGATCAGTCTTTGATAATTACTTTTATGAAGTTCTTCATATTGATGTCTTCGTGTGATCTTTAATTCTTTATCTGTCTTGAGTAACTCGGAATATCTTAAGACTTTAATACTTGACTTATTCCAACTGAAACTGATTTTAATAGGCTATATCAAGAAATAGTTCTGATAACTAAACTATGATAATGTACTTGATATTCCAAAATATATAGGTTCAACCTAGCATTTTCTATAACATTATTAGATGTAGAGGCTAGAAATGATCCAACCAAAATAGTTGTAGGTACTCCTCCAGGTCCTAACACTATTAATGATGCATTTCAGATTAGTTGTATTTGCTTGTTGCATTAAAGTTGCATTTCCTAGCTCAGTCATTGGGATATTTTTTTCAGGTATACTGGTACTTCTGTAGCTGATTTTGCACCTGTAAGAATCTTTGTTGCTGGTACTTCTTCTGGAGCTGAAGCCATTTGTTGACGATGACATATAAATATTTCGTTTGATGGTGGTGCTTTAGATGCCAAATCTTGATGTTGACCTATATTGTTAATAACATGCTCTAACACTAGTGTAGTAGTCATAATTAATGCACTCAATGGTAAAGTGGTTCCAGGTATAATTTGTAATCTCTTTGGTGCCAGTACTATTGTTTTTTACAAAAATAAAATACATCCTATGAGTAAATCATGTTTTAGGTATAATATATTATCAAGTACGGTAACATCAATAGATAAATCACATTTAGATAAATAGTCCAATCTAAGTAAAATTGGTTTTATCAGCTACAAAAATAGGTTTTCAGATTCTAACCAATATGAAACCTAGAAAAGTTAAAAAAACATTAATCTTGCTTTACAAGCAATTTTTTTATCAGATATGGATTTAAAATTAACTGGAATATGAACTTCAATAAAAGATTTTATAAAAATTTATCTCAGACATCACATAATTTAACAGAATAAATCATCGGTGATGAAGATAGGCGTATTTCAGACCAATTTTAAAGTTGAATAAAAGATTTACTTAAAGTAAAACAGATCCAGTATTTGAATTTATCAAAATAACTTGGAACAGATTATGAAAACTGAAATTAACTGAAATAAGTCAAGTAATTTCCCCGGAATCGGTGACGATGAATTTCTGAATTAAAATCATCGAGAATTTTCATCGAAACGTAGATGAAGTTGTTTCTCCATGATCAACGTCAATAATCACCGTTAATTCTCATGTGCAAGAAAGAAAAACGCGAAAAGTGGATCAAATTGAATTCAGGTTCATTGAACTAGTTTTTTCTACCGAAATCTTCATACTAACTACAAGATATTAGCAAAACATGCTCTTGATTCATTTTAAAATGTAGATAATATCATCAAGGATAAAATTTCATCACAATAATGAAAAACATCATAAATTCGATTTTTAAAAGCTTTTAACGCCAAATTTCATCGGAATCATGATCAGAAGCAAATTAACTAGTCGAAATCATAATTTTATCCCGACAGTTTCAGATGATGATCATTTAGGTTATTTCCTTTAGATTATACTATGAATCTAACAATTATTCAAGTTTGATCAAGATTTGGTTATAAGTCGGTTGGGGTTTGTTGATAAACACTAAATCGATAAACAACTAACAAATTACAGAGAAGAGAGAAGGTGTGGAATATGTAATTTTATTAAGTTGAGTTTTCTATTACAAAATGAATATTTCTTTGTTATTTGTACAAATAAGAATTCAAGAGATTCTCATAACAAAGGTGTGATATCTTAATTCATGTGACATATGAGACCCAGCTGATCACACTTCATCTTCCCTCAAATTCTGGCGAGGACCTGGACCTGATATCTATATTCAGATGTAATTCATCTTCCAGGCTCATTTCTTCATAGCTTCAGGTTTCTTCTCAGCTTCTAGCTCTCAGATTTAGGTTTATTGCCTCTCAACTTCAGGTTACATGTCTCTTAGATTCAAGTTCCTACTCAGCTCTCTGGTCCAGAACTCTCCAGCTTTCAGTTCGTGGTAGATGTTATATTTTTTCATCTATAGTAGGTGATTCTTTGTTTGATTATCTCATGCTTGAAAGCATGATTGGAGGTGGAAAATTATTGGTTTAGTTGGTGTTGAAGAGTCTAAGTATTGGAAAGAGACTCTATTTTGTGTACACGTTTTCCTAAATCTTAGACTTAAAGATCCAAGTTAAGTAAAGTTTATCTTCTTAAGGGTAAAGTTTATGTTCTCTATATAACTGATTAAAATTGGAGAAGTGAACATACTAACCTAGCAAAAAGATACAATTTGTGTGTTACGTTTTTTGGTCTCTTTGTTAGGGAGGATCGAGTGCTACCATGAGAGTCAGATATTAGTATAAGAGAAAAACTTGTATGAAAGAGGTTTGGGGATTTGCCCCAAAAACCCGGTTTATAAATTTTTTCCATTGAGATAGATGTGAGTATGATTTTGAGAATGTTTAAAGAGTGCATTTTTAATGTTTACCGAATGGGGCCCTTGGAAAACTCTTGCGTTGTATAGGTTTTCTCATGGTGGGTTGATAGAAAGATTATTGTTGTAATAATTTTGGTATAATAAATTTTTTTGTGGTGGTATTGGTCGTGGATGCAGCCTTCATAAGTGAACCACGTATATCTTATGTCGCTCTTACACTGGAATGCCTAGAATTTAGTTAAGAAAGTTGTGGTAAATATTTTGTTGAAACGGCTAGGTGTTTATTTTCTTTGAAGAAAGACGTGTTAAACATTTATTAGGTGATGAAAAAGTTATTCCCAAGAACCCTTTCAAAATATACAATTGTTTCCGAATCAGATTACCAAAGAATGAAGACATCGGGTTGGAACAAATATAAAGCTTTTTTTAGGACTTGTCAAGATGAAGATGAATTCCAAAGTTGGTAAAAAAAGGTTACATAACTATTAATTAGTCAAAACATAATTACACATCTATGGGTTGGATATGGCTGCAATCAGAAAAATTATAAATCAACCAGGCACCCGACCAGCACATGCTCCACTGGTGATCCCAACAGTATGCACTTATCCTACGAGAGGAGCTTCATCATCATCTGGATCTCAATTGGCATCATTGGATTGGGATGTACCAACAATAACTTCAACTGGGGAACAATGGATGCTCCCAATTGTTTCACAATGTCTCGAGCAACCTAATTCTTTTGCGGGTACATCTGCCATATATGAGGAATTGGTGGAACAGTTGAATCAAATAAAATTGCGTGATATGTGAACAAAATATTTGTAATCATGAGAGCTACAAAGAATTACAGTTGAGGCTATGACACTCATTCCAAATTATTCAATTCGTAATGGTTGAACTTGAAAAAAGGAGGGTAACTAGTGCACCACCAAATTTTTCTTTGATAATAGAATGAACCTGTGTTGTACTTCAACAATTAAATAAATTAAAACTTTCAATGAGGAAAAGTAAAAGCGCGCACATAAAAAAAATTTGTTAACGAGAAAAAAATACAATTTAGCGGTGTAAACCCCGGACCTCGTCTATTTGAACACCATACTGTATTAAGCCGCTACAAACACTAGCCTACTATAAGAATTCAGACTGGAATGTAGTTGAGACCGAATTAACCCTCC
Organism: Papaver californicum; assembly: GCA_023531435.1. Taxonomy (NCBI): domain Eukaryota; kingdom Viridiplantae; phylum Streptophyta; class Magnoliopsida; order Ranunculales; family Papaveraceae; genus Papaver; species Papaver californicum. The sequence continues at coordinate 884,202 of JAJJMC010022403.1, forward strand.
GAGCAATTCAGCTTTAGTCGTGCTCCTTACGTCTCTTGTATCTTGCAAGACCCTACATAATTTATTCACATAGATGATCTAAATTCCTAGAAGTTGCTCCACAGTCATTCTTGAAGACTAGTGTTACCCTGCCTCTAACATGATACCTATTTGATTTCCTTTAAGTTTGTTTTAATCAAGATTATGGAAATCTATTTTCAAAATATTCCTAGGAATACCGACTATGAACAGTTATACTTATTTAGACTTCGGTTTCCCGATTATGAATAATAATCAATTAAACTTGAACAAGTTTAAGAAAATAATTTTTATTAATCAAATTCAACTGTGTAGAACAATAACTTGAATACTCTTAAATAGACTTTGGGGAAAACCCTAACTTTCGCAGCAAGAAAGGATGAAAAAACCCAATAAACCGACTCAAACCTTAATTTTCTATTTTTGGAAAATTTTGATCGACCTAAAATAACGAAAGTACTCTTAAAGTAAAACTATTTACCGTAAACGGCAACCCAAACGGACTCCTAACGAAGAAGTTACTAATAAAACAAAAACTTTCATAAAATAGCAAAAATGCATGTTTGAAGGCTTAAACGGTGGAATTTGGATAAATTATAGCGACCATGTCGATCTATAGATTTATAGATCAACATGTCTTGATCATTGGCCCGTTCCCAATCAAAATGGACCCCTCTTGAGCTAAATTACGACACTCGGGTTTTTAGCCTCTAAATAGGCTATAGCTTGCTAATCTGCATCAAAATCAAACCTTAACAATTAAGATAACTTAATCACTTCAAAAGTTACAGAGATTCTTATTTGATTTTACCTCACAAGATCTATCTAAATCAAGTTTAGATCGTAATCTTGTAGAACTACAAGGTCAATGATAAAATACTCCTTGTAGTTTCTGTTAATCTTATTCCTCGATCGATAGTTCTTGAATGATCGTACAACAGAAGAGACATACCTTTATAGTAGAAAAGAACTATGATGACCAAGATAAGATTCCGAATAACCAAAATCTATCAGGTAAAAGACAGTCTGTCCGACCTGACGAATCCCAAATGAAGTCTTCAAAGTCATAACCTAATATTTTTTTCTCGAGGAAACCTAGGTGTATAAAGGACGACTCTTGCAGCAACAAGATGTACATCTCAAGAATTTAAAACCTTAGTTATAGAGAGTCCTCTATTTACAATGATGAATAAGGATAGGTTGCTCAAAGTTCCAAGCAACTAGAACTTGCATTCAAAGCAAGTTCTTGAACTAGTTTGTGAATTATTATGATCCCAAGTAATCTCTTAATGCTTATAATAACTTTTTACTTTGGTCCCAAGTAAGACTTATTTCCTTATTTAGAATATTTTAGCAATAGAGTTCTTTCCTTTGATAAAAGACATAAGAATGGAAACCAAGTACCTTCGAAAGAAAGGTACTTCTAAAGTTTAGCTTCTACACAATTAGGACAAGTATTAACTTACTCATAATAGCATGGTACCAAGAAAGTAAAACCATTAAGCGTGCGAGAATATTTCTCTATAATATAAAGAAGAATGTGCACACATGTATTTTTTAATTAAGGACCGTGCACATTATGGCTCACAAGTTTAACCAATATGGTTCGTGGACTATCAAGAAAATTATAATTCACTAACTACATAAATCCTCACAGTTCACAAATAGGAAAAAAAGGTTTGCGAACTCAAGTACATCTGGAGTGTACAGAAATTGCCTTAGATTGCATATTTCACAAACTAAGAAAAGTAGTTCATGAACTCTAGGCAAATTGGATATCAACAAAAATATCCCAAATTGCACAGTTCGTGAACTCAAAAAGTTAGTTCGCGAACTCTAAGGAAAATTGGATGTTAACAGAAAATATCCCAAACTACACAGTTCTGGAACTCTAAAAGTTAGTTCACGAACTCTAAGGAAATTTTAACGTCTGCAGGAAAAACTTGAAAATTGCATAGTTCACGAACTAGAAAAAATGGTTCGCGAACTCAAAGGCAATTTGGAGCTTTTAAGGAAATTCTTGCGCAGATATAGTTTATCGAACATACGAGTTGTTATTAACCTCAAATTCGAGAATCCATTGGACATCCATTGTTTGATTTCAAGTTTGAGATATAGTCAAGTACAAGCTTGAACTCGAAACTTCTTCTTTGTATCTCATTATGTACTAAAACCATACAACATTGTCTCCGAAGATAAAATTGTAGAAACAATGAGTAAGATATTCAGTCTTCACATACCTTTGTTGATGAAGTTCTTGCTAATGTCTTCTTGACCTTTAGTCTCCAATCTTTAAGGGTATTCGGTGATTTCTGACACTCAACTACTTAAATCCAGTTTTAGTTTGAGACTGACTTTAGTAGACAATAAATCAAGAAATGGTTGGTCAACTAACATTGACAACAAGGTTGACTTACCAACACTCGTGGGTTCATCCGAGAAGTGCTCCAACATAGCTCCTGCAGAGGAACTGATGCAAAATATGCAGCTTGATATTATGGGTGAAGGCTATCGACCACGAAATGCGTATGCAAAACCTGCTTCTTCTACTCAGCAATTTTTCCAGATCCTTACCGAATATCTTATGGTTATGGAACTACTCAAAGTGAGTTATCTACTCAATCTGGAGGATCTACTCAACCTGGAGGATAATATCAAGGTTTCACAAATTTGATTGGAGGCATGTATGAGCACAACAACAATTGGGCTTTGCTAGACTAGTTATAATTATGTGAAACAAATAAATTTTAATTTCTAATTTCTAATTGAAATCGAAATAAAATGCAACCATTACATGAATTCGAACTAGTCTATTATGAATTCTATTACATATAATTAAATTACCATCAAATTTAACAACCTTACATCTAACTGAAACATTCTGTTTAAACACCCAACATATAAGGATTGTATTTTTTCAACACCTTACATTTAAGGAATGTCGAAACAAGTTTGGTAAAGGAAATTTATGTTTTATATACTATGTCATTACTCCCGAGTTCTTTGTTCTTTTAATTTGAAGAATAAAGTAAGTTAAGGATCACAACCTAGTTAACAAATTCAATTATTAAAATCAAAATTTTGAATTTGATCTTACCAAATCAGCATTAGTTTCTCCCATCCTTCTAAATCTGTTTATTTCCATAGTTAAAGCTACAAAATGGTTTGCTTCTTTACTGATTGTGTTAAAATGATAACAGAACCCACATGCAATGAGGGTTTCCAATGTATTCCTGGAACTTTTCATAAATAAATTACCAAAATTTGACACTGGGTTCTAGTTTTGCACCATGGAGTAGAGAATAGGATTGTAACACAACCTTTATGCAAATAGATAAATCTTCTTATATAGTATACCTAGGAGGATGAACTATGGGTTAGGCCATAATTCAGGAGAAACATGGTGTGGGATTACAAGATATTTATGGGAAATTAAAGGTGTAGAGAAAATGTGATTGAAATCGAGGGATAGATAATTATATACATGAGATCAAATGAGAGCCTTAGATCAATTAGCCATTGCAGACCAAGCTAGGGCCGAGTGGCCAAACATTAGCTGCTTAACGGCCAAAGCATAAACGTCAGACCAAGGAACAACTAAGCAACCCAAAATTAATTGCAAGGTTAATGTTTGATGGGAGACCGCAAATTTGAGAGTTGACCGATCGGGTCCGATGGTTTCCTTATTGCATAGTAGACCAAAAAAAGAACAACAAATTTCCTATTTGCTTGCTCCATAGAAATCACCCAAAGGCCTAAGAGCTTCCACAGTCATGAGTGGATTAAAGAGTAAAACCAAATACTAAAAACCAGTTTTTTTTTGTTATACTATGCGTGAAACACAACGGTAGGAAACTAAATTTTGATCAGGAGGAATCAGAATTTATGTTTGGTGTTGGGCGCATATATAAGGATACGTTCGTTGGATGGGTATTGGATGGGCATATGTTTAATGAAACGCTTGGTTGGGGAGGACGCTGGATGAACGCTTGGTGGGAGACGTAGCCTAGAACGACACCTGATGGGGAGACGCACGCGTAACGTCACGCCCAAGTGACAGGCGCATGTTTAGATGAACGCCTGTTTGGGCGTTACGTTATGGATACGCTCGTCTGTAGGGCGTAAGTTTAGTTAACGCCTGTTTAAATGTTTGTCTCGTGCAGAGTAAGCGTGTGCAGGTTTCGGTGGGCGTTTACTTAGGCTAACGCCCGTGTTATAGAGCGTTCACTTAGGTTAACGCTTGGAGGAGAAACGCTCATGTAGGATTACGCGTTTAGTTTCATCAGGCGGAGGCTTATAGGGATAGTTTTCTCTTCTTATCTTCCGCCTACCACTTCAACTCAACTGAACCCTCCAACTGACCCTCCTCTCTTCTTCTCAACATGTTTTCCGATTGAAAAACGGTAGCGAAACCCTAGCAACAAAGGATCAAATCTTATCAAAGTTAGGTTTATCTCAAGACAAAGGTATAAAACTCAAACTATTTACATGAATTTTAATGGATTTCTTAGGTTTAAATAGGTTTAAATTATGATTTATTGTAACGTTTTGTTAGTTAAATTTGTATATATATGTTTAAAGATTAAACATATGATTATGAAACAAACATATTAGGTTTTGCAAATTGTAATTTTGCAATTGGGTTTAATTCTAAGGGTTTGGAAGTTGTAAACTGGGTTTAAAAAATTGATGAGAATTAATTGATTTGAATTTAGAATTGATTAAGTTCTTGATTAATTTGAGTTTGGTTGTGGTTACTTTTAAGTTCTTGATTAATTGATTTGATATGAATGTTTATGGAATTTTGAATTTATGAATGTTTATGTTCATTTCTAATGAATGTTTATGGAATTATAGAATTAGGGAATTATGATGAATTTTTGTAGAGTTGATAATTTGATTAGTGGACTATTTTGTGAATCATGAATTTTATATTTTGGATGATTTATGAATTTTTGTACATTTTATTATCTAATTAGAGGATTACTATTTTAATGATGCAATTTGTATCTATTTTTACCATATGAATGTTCGGAGAGTTGATTATTTGTTTAGAGGATTATTTTTTTAATGATGAAATTCCTATTTGTGCATTGTGAGGCTTACTCTTAATTTTGAAACTTGTATGTACCGTTTGCGCAGATGTTGAGCAATGTTAGGCGAGATTCGTTGGTCGAAAAAAGAGGAACTAGAAAGCTAAAACTGTTGAAGATCCAAAAGTAGACCCTACTACTGAAGATATGGTCTATGTTCCCGAGTTAGCGAACTACAATGTCGTGGAAGATGCTCAGAGTAACGTTTCGACAAATATTACATATTCAACCGATTCAAAATTCAAGTATTTACATCATGGTTCCCTCAAATCGGTCATTCATACCTATGCATGTATTATCAAACACATCCTTAGGGTTAAATACCTTATTGAAAAGGAAGGATGGGACCGTTTATTGACTATGGGTGTAGTAGATTCGTCACATGCATTGATTGACTATCTTGTTGAACGTTTTTTGGATACAACGAACACTTTTCACTTATCCTTTAGTGAGATGGTGTTCACACCGCTTGATTGGGTCATGTTGACAGGATTAAGTATTGGTGTTGGGAATGATATTCCGTATGACCCGGCCAAGTACCAATTTGAATATGTCCAGGCGCATGTTTTTCCTGAAATAAAAGATAGTGAAGTTTGTAAAAGAGAACATATCCCCGCGCAGTGGGTTTCAGATGTAATTACAGTTACATTTTTTAGCACATATTTTGATCCAGGAATGTTGGTTGCGGCTAACGATGATAACATACTTGTTGAGAGAGTGGCCAGAGCATTTTGTATGTATGTTTTGGGACAATTTTTTTCTTTGAATGTCAAGAACTATATTGATGTTGGATGGTTAGCTGCTTTTGAGGAACTTAAGGCAGTTGGCAATTATGACTGGTGTGATGGTGCTTTTGTGAAATTATATTCGGGACTCGGCGCATCTGGCAGGGGACAGAAGTCACTAGCCGGGCCCTTCCAAATATTAGAGGTAAATTTCTTAATTCTATCTATACTTCCTTTAAATGTTTATTTGTTGGTAATTTATTTATTTGGTTGGTTTTCTTGACGGAGTAGTTTTTAGGGTACGAATATCTGGGCATATGTCGACCAAATAACCCAACGAGTGATAGTGAAGCAGTGTGGCCGTGTAGCGCCCCACTTCACAATTCTAGGTCGGCCGCCCTAAAAAGAGAAGTGCAGCATACTCATGGGAACATTTTACACACATAACCTTCAAGCCAACAAATGGAGATCCAGTTATCATATGGAGCCCATGTACAGAATACTTTCAAAACGAATAGTTTTTTTTTTTTAAAAAGAACTGACGAGAGTTATAAAACCTGGTGAAATCTCTTCAAAATAAGAAAATTAAACTTCGACATGCAGGTCGATTTCCCCAAAACGAATTGTAGACATTTACCTCAAAGAAAATATAGTCTTGGAAACAAACAGTAAAAGAATTAGCCTAATAAGCACCTTGAAGACAAAGATATAGCAGCTTTCCGGGTCAGAAAGGCAATCTACAAGCTAGGTTGCTCCACGACCACCGGTTCCTGAAAGAAAAGTAGTAAGTTGGGTCATACCCCAACTTAAAGTAGGCTTTCGCACCCTTATAAACCTTACGAATAACCTCAAAAAATCCAAACTCCTTGAAATGGCGACAAAATATGAAAATAATTTATAAAAGAGTCTTTTTAAAACAATAGGTTCGATAACTGAAAATAGCACAGAACCTCATATTGTGCATAAGACACGGAGACACCAAAAATAGAGGTTAACCAGTAGAAATAAAACAGATTTCCCACCCTCAGAATTAATCGACAACCCCTCTCTGTAACTTCAAACTCTAACCGTACTACAACACCTAACGACTCTTGCGTAGTCCATTTTATTCCCGACCATGCGTCAGAATTAAATGTTGTCGACCCCTTTCAAGATAATAGATCCATATCTTCTAGGCAACCCCTCGGTCATCGCCCAACTGCATTTGGGAGTCGAGCCAACTATGAGTCTCAAACAAGTAACATACAAGCACAACGATCACTATTACTCCCCAGTGATATTTTGTTGTTATACACATTACAACATGACTGCTTCCAGCATCAACACACAGGATTCAGTCACGATTCTCTTATGATTTGAGGTACCTAACATACTCAGATCTTTATGAAATTTCTACAGTAGATTACCTATATATATACAAACATCGTACTAAAATTTCAGCTCAATTCAACGGTTTATTACAGATTTATACACATTACAACATGACTGCTTCCAGCATCAACACACATGATTCAGTCATGATTCTCTTATGATTTGAGGTACCTAAATGGTCAGATCTTCATGCAATTTATACAGTATATTACCTATATATATAAAACCATCATACTAAAATTTCAGCTCAATCCGATATACGGATATGGAGAAATCATACAAACAGTTGAGTGTCCAGAGTCTGAATTCAGCATATTGCAGTCTCAGTTTATTCAATCTTTGTAGTAGTAAATTGAACCTGATCCTCATGAAATTCTTATGGTAGCTTTATAACTCGGAGTAACACAATATATTAAAATTTCATAACAATCTAACGGTTTAATAAATAGATGCACACATTACAGGATGACTGTTTAGATTTGTCAAGTCAATTTGCAATGAGTATAAGAGCTAGAAAACCTACTTGATACTTTTGCTCCCACTTTTCTCCTACAGATTTCAGTCTGATCCTCTTCTTCTCCACCAAAAACTACTGAACTGCTAACCCCCAAAACTCCACCGGTGTTTTCTACAACTCTCCCACAGTTTCCTTTTCCTACCCACAATAAGAACCGATTCCAACCCTAACTACCCACAATAGTATTCCTAGTCTTTCTCTGATTCCTCCCACAA
>JAJJMC010022403.1:892240-954337 GCA_023531435.1 Papaver californicum
CCCTTCATGTTCACTAGACCACTAACTACACTAGGTCAGACAATAACGGGTAGACAAAACTAGGCTAAGGGGTATTACATGCCTAGAAGTTCTCGGTGGAAGGGTACAAGAAATAAGAGTATTAATATTGTTCGCTCTAGGACTTGTCTTAATCAGCTGACTGTAGACGATGTGACCCGGCGACCGTAGGATTCCGCCATCTTAGTCCTTGACACTGATATTGGACGGAAAGCATCGGAGCTCTCAGAAAAAAAGGTTATATTTTCTTGTCTAGGCACTATGAGTTGATAATTTATTTTGATAGCACTATTCTTTATTTTCTTGGATTTTTGGATAGTTATTTTCTTTATTTTTTGATAGTTATTTTCTTTGTACAACATAACGTGTACCTCAGAGAACGGTGGTGGAGGAAAAACCATTATAATTTTGGCGTTCCCAGGAACCTACCTACTCGTATTGCCAACCTCAACAATAACGAAGCAAATCGGCTGAGGGAAAGCGATTTGGTCAAAACATGCAACGAAATTAGTGCATGTTGTTACGTATGATTTGTATATTGAGTATTGGCGACATGTAACTAACTTGCAGAAATATGCCACCAAAGTCGATTGGGAGGTCGAAATATACGAGTATGCTGGTGACCGTATTAAACACAACATTGAAGAACCTGATGAACATGTACCCATTCCGCCTCAACAACAATTATCATACGTAAGCATACCGCAAACCTTATTTTTTTAAGAACAGGATGGAGTTTATCATGGAAAAATATGAAGAAATACGAGGACTACAAAATCACAACAACAATTTGGAGTTACAACTGACCCATTTTCGTATGCAACAACCATCCCTTGGATTTGATACTTTTCTCAAACTATGCCACCACAAATATGGAATACAATGGCTCAGAGATCATTATCAACAATCCCATCAGTTAATTACACATCGAGAACATCTTTGCCTCCTTTTATGCCACCGCGAACGGCATCTGGGAATCAAGATACAGATGGTTAGTCTTTCATTTGCATTGTATTGTCATTTGAACATACATTTATTATCTTTGATGTTTTTTTTATCTGCTTGGAATTGTCATTTCAAAAGACTTTTCTTATCTTAGCTTTGTCTTTTATCTGCTTTGTATTGTCATCTCAAAAGATATTTTTAACCTTTGCTTTGTCTTTTATATCTGTTTTGTATTGTCATTTCAAAAAATAATTTTAATCTTTGCTTTGTCTTTTATCTGCTTGGTCTTGTCATCTCAACCGACACTTCTTATGTTTGATGAGTCTATTCACCTTACTTGCCTCTGCTCAGTTAATTTTTAAAATCCCAAAAGTGTGTAGTCATATCAACACTCAAAGACTTATCTTAATATGCCTATAAATTGAACACTCGATTCTCCAATTATACAAACCAAAACTCCAAACATCAACAACCAATGGTATACTATGAAATTAACATGACTATTATGATTCTTGTTCTTCTCTTCCTCCTCCTCCTCCTCCTCCTTCTTCTTCTTCTTCTTCATATATGATGATGATAATAATAGTTTGTACTCATCATACGAAGACTTAGTTGCATTGAGACAAAATAACCAAGCACTCACTTTGGGATTGATCGTTTCAAGTATGAACTAGCCTCATACTCGTATCCAAATACCAAGAGAACGTGAGGCCGGTGCAATACTTCTCTAGAAAGATTACTTTTGCAGGAACCCTACGTTTCCACCTAATGTATTTCGTAGAAGATTTAGAATGCAGCGAGAATTGTTCAACCGTATATTTTGAGATTTCGTAGCTATAAATAATTATTTTGTTCAAAAAAAAGATGCTTGTGGCATTCCTGGATTAACCCTTCATCAGAAAGTTACAACAGCAATACGAATGTTATATTATGGATGTGTGGCCGATGCAATAGATGGGGATTCCAGTGATGCTGGGTAGTATAGATTGCATGAATTGGAAATGGGATAAATATCCATCAGAGGAATTAGGGTCTTACACTGCATACAAAGGGAGTGAAAATATTATGTTGGAGGCATTGGTGTCATATGATCTCTGGTTTTTACATGCATTTTTTGGTATGCCCGGTTCAAACAATGATATTAATGTGATTAACCGTTCTTATATTTTTTAAAAGCTTATCAACAGGAAAGCACCACCAATGAACTTTGTGGTAAGCGGACATCCATATGATATGGGATATTATCTTGGTGATGGCATATACCCAGAGATTGCTACTATTGTGATGTCTATTAAACATTCAGATTCCAAGAAAAAACAAAAAAATTCAACAATGCAAGAGGGTTGCCGAAAAGATGTAGAGCGAGGTTTTGGTGTACTGCAAAATCAATTTGCCATCGTCAAGCAACCTGCAAGAATGTGGAATCCAGACGTGCTTGCATATATCATGAAAACTGTTATTACTTTATATAATATGATAGTGGAGGATGAGCGTCTACCCGGTGATTGGCCAAATGAATACGATCAACGCCGCAACCATGCACCGGTAAATGTATCGAGACAAGATAGTGCTGAACTTTCGAGGATGAGAGTTGAGAAACACCGATGTGCAATACACAACAAATATACACATATTCGTTTGAGAAATGACTTGATCGAACACTTATGGTCAGATTTTGGAGACGAATAACATTTTCAAAACTTTGCGGATAGGTTTTGTGGGTATATCTCTTGTAAACCCTCCCGAGACACCACTCAGCCGCTAGGGGCACCTAGGGGTTTAAAGGCTTGTTGCACATGCTAAGTGCAGCCGCGATGCCTGTGAAAGTGAGTAGGCTTACTTTTTAGCTCTTGTATTATCAATATGCTTACTATATTTTAACGGATAGATGAGTCATTGGAAATCAACGGATATGTTTTATAAAAATTTACTTTTGCAACGGCTCTTTTTTAGATGTCCCTATAAATTCACATCTTCTTCACTTCACTCTTCACATCTTCTTTACGTGTTCCGAACCAAACAACCACTTCTTCTTCAAATTCACTTCATTTTTATTTAAAAACAACATCTTAAAAATTTATATGGCTTCCTTTGATCCGGCAAAAGATTTAGTTATATGCAAAACGTGGATCACCCAACAATCTCTTTCATCCCCTAGGCAAGGAGTGTTACCAGATAAAGCCTTCTAGAACCTAGTATGGCACTACTACAAAATAGATTTTGGCAATTCTCGTCATAGAACAATGGATAACATAAGGGATATACATGTTTTAATACAGGAAGAAGTCACACAATTCATCGTCCTTCAATCAACTATTTATAACAACTGCAGCTGTCCTGAAGAAATGACCCATGATCGATTGGTATATATATTTTTTTCTCTTAACTTGTATTACTTTTATTCTACGTTCCTTTAATCGTAATACTGATTTGAAAGCTAGTATGTTCCAGGAGAGACTAGCAAAATTAAAGTACAATGAACAAAAAGGCAAACAATTCGAATTCGATGAGTGTTATCAGTTTCTAAAGACAAAGTTTCCTGACCTACTTACATTCATGAAAAACCATACATTTGAAGTTGATTCCGGGTGATAGTGGAAAAGTTGACAGATAAGTCACCAAGACTAGGTTTGATAATAATAAATTTTGTGAGTATATCTCTTTGTAAACCCTTACGAGACACAACTTGTCCACCAGGGTCGCTTGGTGGTCTAAAGTCTTGTTACACATGCTAAGTGTAATCGTGTTTCCTACGAAAGTAAATATGATTTTAATTAAGTATTGTAATATACTTTCGCTATTTATACTTGCACCGGCGTAATCTATTTTATAATAATAAATTAACAAAAGTATCATAAATAACCAATATCACGTATTCAGAACAACAATACATCACTAAATGTTAAGATATCTCATTTTCGCAGGAGTCGCGGTTGTACTTAGCACGTGCAACAAGCCTTTAAACCATTAGGTGGCCCCAATGGACGAGTTATGCCTCGTGAGGGTTCACAAATAGATATACCCACAAAACCTATAATCAAACCTTCAACGAGTGGTACGAAGCCCTGGATGACGATCTTGACATCGTCGAAGAATAATCAACATAAAAGGGTTGTATTTTTCTATCACCCTTAGGATCTCGAAATGAGGTTGGTACCTGAAATATGAACCTTTCCATCTTCTCCATTCCTCTAGAGATATCGTAAAAACTTCGTCATCAGTTGCGTTCCTAATTCTTCTTTCATTCACCTTAGTGGTTAAAGTAGAAAATTCTAGTACCGCCCTTCCTATTTCCAAAAATCGATAAAAAAGGTCTGCTTTGTTCCGGTTATTGGGGTTACCGGTTTTATTACAGAAGTTAGCATGAATATTTTCTAACTATTCCATGCTCATTGAACCATTCATCCGATATTCATGACCTCTTGCTGGATAATATAATACTAAGTTTCGACAAAGAGATAAATCTCCTCTATGGAAAAATTATCAGCATTAATACTAAAATTTTGGTAAGCCATAATTCTAAAACGGAGAGATAAAAAATAATCTTTCAATTTGGTTATTTGAAGTGTGGAAGGTGTGGTTTTGAAATGAGAACAAATTGGTATATATATGGTATTTTTTTAATGGAAACAATTCTTCAAATTTCAATAAAAGATTAAAGCATGATATTGAAAGAAGTGATGATTCTGTTCTGTTCCAGCCTGGTGGATAATTAATAACAGTCTATTCAATGGATTCCTAGAAAGACTGTGGACGCGTAATTATGAAAGGTGTTTGGTCCGCGTGCAACGACTAAATCATGATATAAAAAGAAATGATGAGTCTCTTTTTTTCGAGACTGGTGGGTCCATAATAACAGTCTATTCAGTGGAATCCAACATTTCAATTATTTACTTTGTCAATCTTAAAAATTTAAACAATCTCACTTGTTAACTCATGTATGAGACGAGTACATAGGCTAATATTTACAGTTTCTAGTCTTTTATCGTGTTGTCATACTGGCGTATGGAATACATCAGTTAATAAAAACCAACATTAATTATTCAGTGATCTCTTTTTACATAAATATCAGTTGATGTTAATGCGAAAAAAAGAGTCGTTGGTTTAAGTTTTCATCTGACTAACTTAATTACTCGAAATTTAAAGTTGCCATTAATTCAAACAACATGTACATTGGAAGTTCATTAACATTAAACTAACACTATTAATTCAAAACTAAACTGGAAATTTTAACCTCTTAATACAATTCAAAGAAATTAAAATATAAATCCTAAAAGTAGAAACTAAAACTGCCAATCCATTAATAATCATAATAGTTAAGGTTTCAGCTAATTCGAGGACGCTTTAAGCTTGACTTCTTCTCTGCAAAATGTCTGCCTTTCTAAGTTCGATGTACTCTTTTTTTACGTCATCCAACCCGGAGACATCCATCATCATTATACGAACTCGTCGTCTGCTTCTTTCTTTGCTCAAGTTTTTCTTTCCTATCTTGTTTTACCGTAAACTTTGCCGAAGACTCAGCTAGTTTTGCTGCAAAGCTGGATTCTCTCTGCGCCATCTTTATTTTGTTTGTTCTTTGTAATTGGTATTAAAGTTTTGTTGATATTTAAATATTATTTTTATCATTTCCTCTTGGCCATTGGATTTTTCTCTCAATGTTTTCTTCAGTCGTTTCGCCTCTTTTTTCCCCATTTGACGGTTATATGTGTTAAGTATATCTCCTATTTCTTCATCACCACTGGAATGGTCTTGAATTGTTTCTTGTCTTTCCCGGTCTTCCTCGCCACTCTCAGAATCTTCCTCAGCTTGCGATGAATCGAAAACAACTGTCGATCATCGTGAATATTTGATATTTTCTAATATAATTGTGTATCACTTTTCATTCTTAAATGTTTTGCCACCATTAGCTTCCTTGAAAAGCTTCCTTACTTCTTCAATCTGTTATTGTTTTAAAAAAAGTTTAGTGGACGATATACGATTCAAAATAATTATTTACGGGACCAAAATTAAACGAGTACTTACCTTTGTTTCGGGGCCCCATCCAGTATGGTGTTCACGTTCCACTTCTGCCTCTTTTGCAGAGTAAAGCACCACATCTTTACTTATATCCTGAAATCGTTTCTGAATGGAGGTCCAAGTGCGCTCCGGCATTGTAAGTATGGCTTCTTTCATCCCAACTAAGATGCAATACCTTAATTTTTTTTCTGATTGATCGGATCCAACAGTAGAATCTTAGATATTGATAAATGAATTCTACACATCGTTACATCTTCAAATGTAGAAAAATTTGGAACTCGTGATTTTTGGTGCCATAATTCTAACTGGTTTGAAAGACAAGTATATGAAACTAGGGAATTTTTTATTATACACAAATCAAATGAAATTGGTTAGTAGTAGATGAAATGCTCAATCAATTCATATATATAAGTAATACAAAAAGATAGTCATTACAACGGTAAGAATCTCAACGGTAAATATTACAAGAGACGGTCATGTACACCACCGCCCCACACACACAGGCGTAAAACTGGTGAGCGCCTACAACAAACGTACGTTTAGTTAAGCCTACGTCGGGCGTAAGTTTGGTTAACGTGCATCATCAAGCGCATGCGAAGTGTGTGTCCAATAGAGCGTGCGCTTATGTGAACGCCTACACAGGCGTGATTTTGAGTTGCGTTTGATTCATGAGACGCACTGCTACATTCACGCCTGGTACCAGACGTACACAAACTTCACGTTTGTCACGAAACGCATAACTACCTTCACGCTCTACCAAATTTGATTTTGGTCCATCTTTCGGATCACATTTGATCTCAAACAGTAAAAATCTGGATTATAACCTAAATATATTCCTTCTAATGTGATTGGTTTTGGACCGACCAAAAAATATATTTGGGTTTGGTCCTGGTTTTACTTGCCCCACTATGGATGCTCTAAGGGGGTACCAGAAGGAAATATACCTCCATCCATTCGCAAATAAAATTTAAGGTTATTAGTTAGGGATTCCGATATGGGATTGGAACCCTAGGTTTTTCCTTCTCTCAGATCTGTAATAAATTTTAATGGCGAAACTAGAATCAATGGAAATCCAAAAAAAACAGAAGCACCATGAATCCACAAACTTATTCCTCGTTGTTTACTTATTCCTTCTCATGGATTTCTCTCTTTTTTTCGTACTTAAAATGGTAGCGAAATGATCCTCTACTTGAAGCTTCGGAGTGGTCGGGTTCAATATTTTTTATCAATCTTCTGCTGATCTGGGTAATGGAGTGGATCATAACTAGGTCAAATTAAACTTTTTTCTGTGCAATTGTTTGTGATCTAATATTGTATTATTCTCTAATCATTTAATTTATCTCTCAATTACTATTGTAATTGTGTAATTCCATTCTTATTTACTATCTATTGAAGATACCAAACATCTCTGTCTATGTTTGTATCGAAGTTATGAATAACTGCAATTTTATGATGATTTTCTAGGGTTGCTCATCTTTTAAAAGTATTCAAACACAAATGTAACTATGTACTGTGAAATATTTGTCTCTTAACTAAATATAAGTTTGTGCTACAATTATTTTACTTGTAAATTGTGATACTAGATATTAGATGTTTGTTGTCCTGCTTATGTCAATTACCAAGTTATTTCGAGTTTTTGACACATTCATCACATGTTATTAGTCTTCTTGATGACTCACACTCAATGCAGCTTCCATAAATTTTATTCAAGTGGCATAAATATAGACGACTTTGAACTAACTAGGAGAAAGAACATTTAGAGTTGTGTTGAGGTACAAACACCTCAATCCCAAGTCCTATTCATAGCAAAAATAGATCACATGAAACATCTCATACTAGTCTATTAGAAACACTTGAGGAAGTTAAGATGAACA
This sequence comes from Papaver californicum, assembly GCA_023531435.1. Lineage (NCBI taxonomy): Eukaryota > Viridiplantae > Streptophyta > Magnoliopsida > Ranunculales > Papaveraceae > Papaver > Papaver californicum. The sequence goes on from JAJJMC010022403.1 coordinate 900,094, forward strand.
AAATACATGACTAGATTTTGACATTAGTACTTGTAACAATTTGTTTTACTACAATCCAACTCTTGTGAAGAGAAGTAGAAATTCCAAATGCAGAAAAGAAAATTAAGAAGGTGGAGTAGCAAGAGTAGAAATAATATTGCAACTAAGAGCATGTATTGGGACCTGGACTCCAAGATGGTTAGGTGGAGTAGAAAAAGTGGTTCGAGTGGCAATTTTTTTTATATATTTTTTTATCTGAACTTCTGGTATGTGCTGCGAAGTAGGAATATAACATGTGCAAATCCCATATCCATGGACTTACAAGTCTTTACAATGTAGTAGGTTGATGCTACCATTAGTTTCCGTGATTTAGTTTTCTTGTGGTAAAAACTTTATTCTAGCTTCTGAGATCTTAGCTCCATTATGCCAAAGTTTATGTTACAAGTGTTGGTTCTGCAACAATGGAAAAACACTAAACAGAAGAAAACTGTTAACGTTAGAGAAATCACTACACTCTGATATTGATGCACACATAAGGACAGAGCCACCTTCTCAGCAAATTGTCCTTAACACGATAGTTCTCGGGTACTCCTAAATAATGAGAGATGCTATACCCCAACAGAGAAGATGTGTCAAGGATAGAACTGCCCGTTATGATTTGAATTAGCAAAATACAAATCACCCTCTAGAACTTAACAAAAAGATATGAATGGAAATAAACAAGCAATGTTGCGCAAAATAAAGCAAGAAGAGGGGAAAAGAACTAGGGATAGTAGCCTATTCTGGAGTAAGTTGAATGGAGAAAAATATTTTTCTTTTATAGCCAAAACTTGAGAAGAGAATTAATTGGTATTTATTAAAATTAATTTTATGCATTAATCACGGTAATTAAGTGTGAAATATAATTTGAAATGGTAATAAAACGGTTAGAAAATATTCTCTCATTAAGACTCCTTAATTCTAGACGGGTCAGACGCCCCCACATTTAAAACAGAATTTAAGGAAATAGTTTCAAAAACGTAAGTCTTGGTTGGACCGCAGCCTTAGCTACGCCCGCACCCGTAAGCATACTTAATCCCGCAGCACATAAGCGCCGCAAGCTCCACAAGCGCCGCAAGCTCCACAAGCTCCGCAAGCAATGCAAGCTCCGCAAGCACGCAAGCTCCACAAGCTCGCAAGCGTGCGTGCTTCGGTACGAAGCACCGCACATGTGTGAAAGGTATGTGTGCACCAACTATCCCATTGCCTTAGTCCTCCCCCAACCACAAAAGCTTCTAAACCCTAATGACCCTCCCTTAGTTGCATTTTTTATGGTAATAAAAGGAGAACTCATCTCTAGTCTCTCCAATGTGGGACTAAAGGTTCTTCATTCACAAATAGTGAAAAATGAGCTAGTCACCCCTAGTGACATCTAGGTCCTAAGGTCCATTCCAACCAAGACTAAAATTCATTTTAAAGTTCATTTTTCTCATTTTTCTCCAACAATCCCCCACATGAATGAAAACCCGATAAAAATCAGAAATCAGAAAGCGAGAAATACCTCTTAGGCAATAGGTGTCCATAAGGTCTTGAGACTTTGCTTAGTGAGAAATTACCGGAACTACTTGATGGACAGTGAACGTGATGTCTTGAACTGCCATCGTTTGGTGTAGTTCATCAATAACACGCGTGATATCTCTCTGGGTGTTGTTAAGTTCGTGCCGATGTGTATGTTTTGGCCCTGGACGTATCCCGTTTCTCAGAATGCTCTAGAGAATCAGCTCAGTTCTCATTGGAAGCGGCCCACTTCCTCATTCAGATAGGTGAGTTCTATCAAGAGTGTTTACTGCTACACCCCACTTCAATCTTAAATTGAAACTATAGAACTCATTAAGACTTAATAGAAAGTCATCCTCACATGCAGTCACACTATCACGTCTACACCATAGGGAAGGGACAGAGAATGAAATTCTTTGATAGTGTTTCATTTAACCAACCACAAATTAGTTGTCTCACTCGAAACCTTGATCTTGGGATCTCCAGTCAGCAAGGTTGAGTATCCTTCATGGCAAGTTTATTTGATGAGCTTAAGCCCCATCCCCCTTGATGTATTACTAACTATATCCTTGGACAAACCTTTCATCAAAGGGTCCGCGATATTCTCTTTAGACCTCAAAAAGTCAACAGAAATAACGCCAGTTGAGATTAGTTGTTTTAGGGAATTGTGTCTTCTACGAATATGTATAGACTTCCTATTATAGTTGTTGTCTTTAGCATTAGCTATTGCAGCTTGACTATCACAATGTATAGATATAGATGGCACATGCCTATTCCAAAGAGGAATGTCTTCTAAAAAGCATCTTAGCCAAGCGGCTTCCTCTCCTGCTTTATCTAACGCAATAAACTATGATTCCATAGTGGATCGAGCTATACATGTCTGTTTGGAACTCTTCCATGATACATACCCGCAAGCTAGAGTGAAAACATATCCACTCCTAGACTTAGACTCCTTTGAGTCCGCTATCCAGTTTGCGTCACAATATCCTTCAAGGACCGCAGGGTATCTCTCATAACTTAACCAAAAGTTTAGAGTATACTTTAAGTACCTTAATACTCTAATAAGTGCATCCCAATGCTCTTGTCCCGGATTACATGTATAGTTACTTAACCTACTCACAGCATAGGCAATTTCTGGTCTTGTACAGTTCATTAAATACACCAGACTTCCTATGAAACGTGAATACTCAAGTTGTGAAACTCCATTACCCTTGTTCTTCTTGAGTCTACAACAAGGATCATAAGGAGTACAAGCAGGTTTACAATTAAACTGGTTATATTTTCTAAGCACAGATTCAACATAATGAGATTGACTAAGAATATATCCATTAGAATCTCTTCTAATCTTCATCCCTAAGATTACATCAGTGGGGCCTAAGTCTTTCATGTCAAAGTTCTCATTTAGCATGTTCTTAGTGGAATTAATTACATCCATGTTTGTACCAAGTATAAGCATATCATCAACATACAAGCATATAATCACACAGGCATCATTCACAAGTTTAGTATAAACACACTTGTCAGATTCATTTATTTTAAAACCACTAGAAATCATTACATGATCAAAATTTTCATGCCATTGTTTAGGTGCTTGTTTCAAACCATACAAAGATTTTCTTATTTTACAAACTTTGTTTTCACAACCTTTCACTACAAATCCCTCAGGTTGGTCCATATAAATTTATTCATCTAATTCACCATTTAGAAAAGTTGTTTTTACATCCGTTTGATGTATCTCTAAGTTATGAATGACAGCAATAGCAATTAGCATCCTAATGGAAGTAATTCTCGTAACAGGTGAATAAGTGTCAAAGAAATCTACACCTTTTATTTGTTTATAGCCTTTAGCTACTAATCTAGCTTTATATTTTTCCACAGTTCCATCTACTTTAAGTTTCCTTTTGAAGATCCATTTACAACCTATGGGTTTGCACCCTAGAGGTGAATCTACAATCTCCCAAGTATCATTCTGTATACTAGAATCCATTTCACTAATGTTAGCTTTTTTCCACCATGGAGATTCAGAAGAAGTCATGGCTTCTCTATAAGTCTGTGGATCAGTCTCAGCTAAGCATGTTATGAAGTCTGGCCCAAAAGATTTTTCAGTTCTAAGTCTTTTGCCTCTTCTAGGCTCAAATTCATCTTCCTCTACAGGTAATGTATGACTAGTGGAAGGGACATCTAGGGGATCAACACATATTATGCGAGATTCAGATTTCAAAGGAAAAACATTTTCAAAGAACACAGCATCCCTAGATTCCATAATGGTATTCACACCAATTTCAGATATTTCAGAACTCACAACCATAAATCTATATGCAGTAGTATGTTCAGGATACCCTATGAAGACACAGTCAACAGTTTTGGGTCCTATCTTGGTCCTCTTAGGTGGAGGGATAAAAACCTTATCCAAACACCCCCACACTTTAAAGTATGCATAAGAAGGTTATCTACCTTTCCATAACTCATATGGAGTTTTATCTGATCCTTTAAAGGGTACTCTGTTCAAGACATATCAAGCTAAGAGGACGGCCTCCCCCCATAAGTTTGCAGGTAGTCCTGGACTAATTAACATGGCATTCATCATTTCCTTAAGGGTTCAGTTTTTCCGTTCAGCCACACCATTAGATTGCGGTGAATAAGGAGGAGTTACTTCATGTATAATGCCATGTTCCATGCAAAATTCTCCTATAGGGATTACATACTCACCACCACGGTCAGACCTAACAGTTTTAATGGTAGTACTCATTTGGTTTTAAGCTTCTAGTTTATAAATCTTAAAGGATTCTAAGGCATCATCCTTACCTTTAAGTAAATATATGTGATAGTACCTCGTACAATCATCTATAAATGTGACAAACCATTTTTTTACCACCTCTAGTTTGAACTGATTTCATGTCAACTAGGTCTGAGTGAATTAATTCTAAGGGTTTAGAATTTCTCTGAATTTTTCCTATATGATTTTTTCGCATATTTTGATTCTATACAAATTTCACATTTATGTTCATTTTCCAAAATAAATTTAGGTATGCAGCCTATGCTAGCCAGTTTGTTCATTGACATATAGTTTACATGACCAAGTCTACCAGGCCAAACATTCAATGATACACAAACATAAGAAGAATCGTTTTTATTCATTTCAACAGAGGTTACATTTAATTTATAAAGACCTTCAGTCTTATAGCCCTTTCCTACATAATCTTTACCCTTAGTGACAATGACTTTCCCAGATTCAAATACAAGTTTAAATCCCTTATCATCTAACACACCACAAGATACAAGATTTTTGCAGATGTCTGGAACATGAAGAACTTCATTCAATGTGAGAGTTTTTCCAGAAGTGAGCTTCAGCCCAACTTTGCCTTTTCCCGCAACCTGTGCTGCGGACGAGTTACCCATGTAGAGTTTTTCTCCTTCCCCTACCTTCTGATTGGAGGTGAACATATATTTGTTTCTGTAGACATGCTTGGTAGCGCCAGAGTCTACCCACCAGTCTCTCACATTGGTTAACAAATTGACTTCAGACATCGTGCCAGAAAACTCGTTCTTGTTGCTTTCAACTAAATTAGAATTGTGCTTCTTATTATTAAAGTCTTTACGTTTCCTACAATGCATTGCCATATGGCCAGGAATACCGCAAACATAACACGCACCTTTAATTTTACCAATGCCAGATTTGGGTTTTGGAAAAATACCTTTCTTGTGCGGACCACGCTTGCGGTTGCTGCGGTCCAAGCTTGCGGAAGACTTGTGTTCGCTGACATGAGCTTTGTTGGACATGTCCCTTGCGGAAGATACATTCTTGTCTTTTGAACACAACAATTCTTCCACTTGAATCTTCTTACTCAATTCAACCATACTGACTTCACCAGTTTCATGTCTCAATCTTCGTTTGTAATCAGACTATGAAGAAGGTAATTTCTCAATCACCGCAGACACTTGAAAAGTTTCATCACTCACCATACCTTTAGCAATAATTTCATTAATAATTCGCTGAAGTTCAAGAAATTGGTCTACCACAGATTTTTCATTTTTCATCTTGTATTATAGAAATCGGGCAACTAAAAACTTCTTACTACCAGCAGTTTCCGCTTCATATTTTGCTTCTAATGCAGCCCATAAGTCAAATGCAGAAAAGTTTTCTTTTGCATTATAGAAATCATACAAAGCATCTAAACAGTTGAGAATGTGATTTTTAGCCATGTAATTTTGTATGCCCCAACTTTCTAATTATCTTTCATTACCCGGATCATTCAAAGTCTCATCAAAAGGTTTCAGAACTAATTCATCCAACATGTGAAAACTCAGAAAGAATAACATCTTGGATTGCCATCTTTTGAAGTCTTTGCCACTGAATTTTTGTGGTCTGTCAACATCACTTTTAGCCATTGAAACAGAAGAAATAGATATTGTGTTAAGATTGTTGGTTCCGCAACAATGGAAAAACAATAAACAAAAGAAAACTGTTAACGTTAGAGAAATCACTACACTCTGATCTTGATGCACACACAAGGACAGAGCCACCTTCTCAGCAAATTGTCCTTAACACAATAGTTCTCGGGTACTCCTCAATAATGAGAGATGCTATACCCCAACAAAGAAGATGTGTCCAGGATAGAACTGCCCATTATGATTTGAATTAGCACAATACAAATCACCCTCTAGAACTTAACAGCAAGATAGGAATGGAAATAAACAAGCAATGTTGCGCAAAACAAAGCAAGAAGAGGGGAAAAGAACTAGGGATAGTAGCCTGTTCTGGAGTAAGTTGAAATGGAGAAAAATATTTTTCTTTTATAGCCAAAACTTGAGAAGAGAATTAATTCGTATTTATTAAAACTAATTTTGTGCATTAATCACGGTAATTAAGTGTGAAATTTAAATTGAAATGGTAATAAAACGGTTAGAAAATATTCTCTCATTAAAACTCCTTAATTCTAGTCGGGTCAGACGCCCCCACATTTAAAACAGAATTTAAGAAAATAATTTCAAAAACGTAAGTCTTGGTTGGACCGCAGCCTTAGCTATGCCCGCACCCACAAGCATACTTAATCCCGCAGCACATAAGTGCCGCAAGCACCGCACATGTGTGAAAGGTATGTGTGCACTAACTAGCCCATTGTGTTAGTCCTCCCCTAACCACAAAAGTTTTTAAACCCTAAGGGCCCTCCCTTAGTTGCATTTTTTGTGGTAATAAAGGGAGAACTCATCTCTACTCTCTCCAATGTGGGACTAAAGGTTCTTCATTCACAAATAGTGAAAAATGAGCTAGTCACCCTTAGTGACATCTAGGTCCTAAGGTCCATTCCCACCAAGACTAAAATTTATTTTAAAATTCATTTTTCTCCAACAACAAATAGGAAAGTTGTTCATACGCCTTTCTTCTGGGACCTTAACTTCTATGTTTTGCATCCTCTACGAGGAAGATACCATCTGATTATATCACCTCACCTAATCCAATGGTGTCCTTTTCCTTGTTACCAAGGATGGAGGAGATTAGTACACCACAATCATCGACGAATATTGTGTGTTCTATTGAAAAATAAGTGTTATAAGTAGAGTTGAAATGATTAGGTTTATAGAGAGGATGAAAGTGATGATTGAGGACCAGAGAGTGAATCTTCTTATATGTTCAAATTTTTGAGTCTTTATGTGTGAAGTTCCTCCGATGGTTGAGAGTTGAGACATTGGTTAACTTATTTGATTTGTTTCCAGCTGTTGATGCAATGAAAAGTAGAAACCAAAATAACATTTCTGGAACATGCAACGGTACGAATGTGCTCAGCCCTTTCAACTCTTTGTTGGCGTCCAAATTAAAATCAAAATTGACTGGTGATCTTTACAGAACTGAATTATCAAAATATACACGGCATGTATTGTAAAATTTTGTTTTATGTGAGCTTCACATGACACAAATTTATTAATCAAGATTTGTTCATCAGGTAATCTTTTTTCATCTTTTTCTTGAAATCTGAAAATATTACAATATGAATTTATAAATTATGACCTATATAAATTTGGTTGGGGGTGTATGCTTTAACTGCTTATTAGGGATAAATATATGGTACATAAGTAAACAATAAGTATGTTTAGTTGCTGTTAAATGTTTTCCCATCAATACCATAGCTATTAGTGCAGTAGATCTTGCTAGATTCGGAAAGTGATTGAAGTACTTTAGATATTTACATTTTGGTCAGCGTAGTTAACTCTCAGCAAAATAAGATGTAGTTGAGTAGGATAACCTTTATTCATTTGATTGTTCATAAATCATAACAATTACAAGTCTGCATCAGATAATCCAATGGAGATATGTTTTCAATAGGTACTTGTCCTTACTTCATAACTTTGTGCATCTGCTCTTGCTTTTCTGATTTCGGCCTAGCTTTGTCATAACTCTTGCTTTTCACTGTTTTCAGGACTGTAACCTCGTACTATATTAGTTCTAGCCCACTTAATCACTTATTAGCATGGCACTCACCAGCCCATTTTCTGTTTTGAAGTTCCTCTTGAAAATTTGGTTTTGAATTGGTACAGCTAGCTGATTCAGAAAAATTGTTTGTGATGCTAGCTGACTGCGAACCACATGAAAATGATCAAAGCAACATTTCACGGATATGATAAATGATCGGGATGAAATCTACAAAGTGTTATCTTTTGATACTAAAAACAAATTGATACGGAAATTAATTAAGAAAAGATAAAAAGGTAAGTAAATTGTAGTTGGAGTGAAAGCATCAATCACGTGAGATGAGGTTTCATACATGTCCCCAAAACAGAAAAATGATACGGATATCCAAATAAAGACATTTTGTTTTCTTGCCCTAGAATGGCAAAATTGATTACTAGGTATCAACATTTTCTTCAAATTGTCTTAGTGGCTTAAGATTCGGGGTTTATTTTTGTTTATCTAATAAAAATCAAATAGTAGGAAAAAAATATATTGGAATTAATTTTGTGTTATATGTTGATTGATGGAGATATATGTTGCATTTATACTCACACAATGTAACACATCTTTGTGAGGTATACATTGTTGTGTACATCTATGTCAATTATCATGGACATTGTTGTGAGGTATATACCTGTTGCGAAGTTCTCATGGTCGGCTCTGCTGTAGTACTTTTTCAATGAAATTGACCTAAAGAAAAGAAAGGTGACTGAAAATTCAAAACCTACTGGTACTCCACGAGATATCTCCAGAAGATTAGAACCAATTTATATAGATAATTTATAACTTTCCACTCCTTTTAGCTTCTATTTATATTTTAGGGGCATGGTTCTCTTTGATTCTGTTTTTCGTATCCTTTTTTGTTTTTTTGAGAAAAAAAAAGTTTATTTCTTTGTTTGGATTCTCGGATCAACTGCGCATTCTCCTTACTCCCTTTGTAACATCTTTTCTCTTTGATAGAGCGAAGGAGGATTAAGTAAACGAATCGATGTTTTTGAAATTTAGTGAAGAAAATAAAGGTTACTTTATTTTGGAATCTTAGGTGATTATAGGAGTGAAGTCCTTGTCGAGATAATAGTAACAATACGATAAGCTTGGATGTATCCCTTGAAGAAAAAATTGCATGACAATTACGTTATCGTTCACTTTCTCATTAACACCCAATAGGCGAATAACAACATTATGGGGAATCTATAATCGACCATTTATCGTGCATATATTCTCTATGCATACCGAAATTCGACAGCAGTACATTTACAAGCAAGCTACTACGTAAGAACATACGCAGAAATTAGAAATAATAATAAGCAAAGATATTTGGTACAGTATTCATGATCACTATCCAAAAGCCTAAGCAATTGATAAAAGGTTAGGTTGTTTCATTATGGCAAAGCTTGCAAGTTGCGAGTTCATCAGTGATCTAATTAATATTCTGATATACATTGCTTTCAAAACTTAAAGAGATGAAAATCCAAACACTTTCATGGATTGATAGATGCTTAGGATTTGTACTTAGAAAGTAGACCTTGTACTGCTTAGTCGCTTCACCAGCCAACTGCAACACGAATTATACCACTTCGTAGATATACGCGTATTGAGTCGTTTGTACGAGGTGAAGTAGGTACCATATCTGAAGTTGTAATTTGTCTGTTTGCAGTAAGAAAAAGAATGGTAACGCTATCTTAAATTTGAAATTAAATTTTGTCTACATCTTAATTTATTTATTAGGAAACATCTTTTAGATGGATTCCTATCTTCCTCCCCATTGAGGAGGTTAAGGGTTCGACCCATTATGATCATAATTTAAAACCATTGATTGCACATATTACTATATATACTGAAATAATGAAGTCTCTTAGCAGAATTGGTATATAAATATATCATTTATTGTTACATGCCATTTAATTCCCTCAATATTGTCTAATTTAATCAAAACTACATTGGATGAAATATAGCTCTCTTTCTAGATCTCTATATATGCAAGAAAAGGGCTTTTATGATCTTACCTGAACTTCATGGTAAAAGGTAATCCCTGGCAATACTGTTTTTTCCGATCTCTCTACTTTAATGAGTTTCTACATAGTACAGTACTACAACTCTCTGACAAACAGGATCTCTGTAGCCAAAATAGTACGGTGAGTTGTCCAAACCTTGCGTCAGCTGTTTCAGTGTTGGACACGTGCCGAAACACCCAGTGATGATTTGGAAGTATCTTAATTCTGAAACCCTGAAATTGATGATGATCGAGTTTACATATGAAATACACTCACCACCATAAAAACATCATTAAGGGTTCCAGTTCATGCCTGGTAGATGGTAAGACTGCCGATAAATACGGTCGTCCAGAGACCCAAGAATGGATTGTTGGTGATGAAACTGCTCTGTCTGACTTAACAGAGTCGAAATTGAATTGCTTCCATCCGTACCACCACCAACCACGACGTTATTGTTTGTATGAGCAGAATTGGGTTGAAATATCATTCTCTTGGATGATGGAGATGTATCTACATTTCCGGACTGGTTATAATATGGCGATTGTAGGTTTCGTTTCAGAGTGAAAGAACATGGAGTATTCAAATTTGTCGGTGCAGAAATTACTGTAGACGAATTGACATGCTTGGAATTACTTGAAGAACCCAATTGATGATGAGATATTAAATCCTCTAAGAAACTGTTATTGTCGTCGTTTTCAATTAACCCCGAGTAATTTGGGGTTGTCCCTTTGGAAGAACTGGTGGTAATAATCTGTGACTTATTGGTCATGTGAACTTGACTACTACCACCACCATTAATGGTTGATGAAGTTCTTAGTACTGATGAGAGCATATCATCCAGCATTAAGGATGAATCGTCCTTGTTGTTTTGATCCATAGGTCTTTGAGTAGTAGAGTTGTTCTTCTTATAAATCCGGCATAATACCCATTCGTCAAGCTATGTATAAATAAAAATACATTTAGTATAACACAATTTAATTAGAGTTAATCGAAATCCAAATAATTAGCATGTACTTAAAGTGCAGTATAACAGATAAAGTTTTTTTTTATAGGAATAACAGATGAAGTTTATCGATCTATTTAAAGTAATTTCTTTAAGAAGTTGGCAAACTATACAGCATACGTACCCTTAGAGAAGTACTGTTTTTCTTGGTGGTGGAAGAGACGTTGGTGGTTCCAGGAGGTCCCATGGTAGTAGTGGAGGTGGTGGTGACGTTATCGATGAGGCGATATTCATGCATAATCCAATTAGTTTTAATTCCTTTAGGTGGTTTTCCACCGTAAAAAACTAGTGCTTTCTTTACTCCAACCTTTTGAGTTCCACCGGAAGTTAAAATCGGCTTATCGGTTCCTGTTGCTTTCCAATACCCAGAAGTTGCAGCTCGATTAGGTCTAGCACCGTTTGGGTATTTTCGATCTCTTGGACTAAAGAAATACCATTCTTGTTCGCCGAAAGTCGCTTTACCTAAATCCATATCCATACATATGACATGACATGATTTTAATCAGAATCATTTCAATTAATTAAGGGTTATTGGTTACTGGATAATCACGTACACTTTAAGGATAATTAATTACCAGGGAGTTCCCAAGGATCGAATTTGTAGAGATCAATTTCAGCAATTATTCTAACTGGTAAAGGAGAAGCAGAAGCTTTCTTCTTGAGGTAATGAACAACAAGTTCTTCATCAGTTGGATGGAACCGAAACCCTGGTGGAAGCTGAGGTTGTTGTTGTTGCTGCTGCTGTGAGCCCGATGATGAATCGGTACTCTCCATGAACGTACCGGTATTCTTACTTTATATATATATATTACTGAATTGGGTTTTTCTTCCTTGGATTTTGATTTTCTGTGCAGTAATAATAAGTTTGTGAAGTATGAAAATGAAAAGAGAGTGAAAGAGAGGTGGTGGCATGAGGGGTTGTTTTATATGAGAAGAGGGTATCGAGGTTAAGATGCTGACATAGAGCGGACTATGATGCTGTTGGAGTACCGAACTTTAACCACTCATGTGATGACACGTGTCATTCTTCTAAGGAAATTGTTCACGTCATGGACAGTGGGACCATTGCTGAAGACTAGTGCAAGGCAACAAAAGCTTGGAGGTGTAAATTTGTAAAAGAGAGAGAAGGAGAGGGAAAAGGGTTGAGTGTTGGAAAGGTTGGTTCTGAAACTGCCTGATCCCTTTCGATGTCATGCTTTTCTTATGCTACAGCACACCTGATTCCTCTAGAAAACCTCCTTTTGTTTACGCCTTTTTTAGAGGTAAACACCCATGCTGAACCATTAGAAACTCATTAAAATTTTGATGGCTTAAACTAGTCCCAGATATTATCCAATAATAAGATTGATTGCGGACCATTTTGGTTATTTGGAAAAAATAATGGATTATGCCGAGTCAGTCGGTAATCATTTATGTTCTTCTTGAGAATACTAGTTATATGCGGTTAGCCGATAAGGAAGGCGCAGTCGTGAAGAATTTCCCGTTCAAAAAAAAAGTCACAATGAACCGTCAAGGTCGACAAAATATTTTCTACTTTGAGTGATCCCTTGAGGCAAAATACTCCACTCTCTTTAGCGATGAACCCAGAATTTTTTCTTCAGTAGGACTGGATTGTCACAAGTTTACAAAACACCGAAGGCCGTGATAATTTTTTTCAACAAATCGTGTAACTAGTAACTAATTACGGTTTATAAATAAAAAATTAACTAAATATTTTATTTTTTATTTTTAGGATCGTGTAGTTGTTGATTAATTGGTGTATTAGTATTGTTATTTTCGTCAAAATTAATTTTTTTCATAAATATGGACTTAAATTATAAAACAGATGGCCTCTAGGTACAGCTGCTTTTCAAAAACCGTCCCCAAGAGGGTTATTTCGGAAGACCATGTTCTGACCGTCCCTATTGTTTATGTATTAGACTTTTAGGTATTGTTTCTGTACGGCCGTCACTACAGGTGTGAAGAGTATATCCCAAACTCAGTTTTACTGTATCCACCCCACTGTCAAATGGGTACACCAAAATGCTCAATACATGGCTAACTCGCCCTTGTGCACCACCTTGGCTAGCCCCTTTGGCTAAATGGCTAGCCTCCCATTCTAGAATCTTCTCTCATTTGTCCTTTTCTTAGAACATTCTAGAATACTGTAGATATTTGTGGATAAGAGTGGAATAATCTAGAAGTAGATCCTAGCCATACACTTGTATAGATCTTAGATAATTTTCTAGAACATTCTTGGATTCCAACTAGTATAAATAGGGATGCCATTCTCATTTGTAATCATCCAACAATCCAAGTAAGAGAGCAATACACACTTAATTCTCTCATTCAATCATTCTCTCTTGTTCTTGAGTGTTCTTGAGCGTTCTTGAGTTTCTTGTGAGTTTTGATCTTGAGTAGTAACACAAAGTTAAGTTAAACTTTGTTTGTGAGGCTTACTTATCTAATAACGGAATTGTAGACAAGTGCCGCACGGAGTCAAGTCGAGGCGAAGGACCGACCCCGTGAAAAATGGTATCAGAGCTACGTTCATACTACTCTCGGTAAGATCTCTCACCATGTCTTCAAATGATGCAAATGTCGTTATCACTAACAATAATGAAAAGGTTGAGAAGATAAAAAAACAACAACGGGGTAAGTCAGTGGGCCCCTGTTTAGAATCTCGTGCTGGATCACTGGAAGAAAAGGAAAAGTTGAACCTGGATTTAGGGGAATCCATGGAGCAATAAGACGATTTGGAGAAATCGATGGAGGTCTCTTTTGAGACGTATCGGAACGAGATGGGTGCACATGTGAGGATGCTGCAAGCTCAAATTGATGAGCTAAGGACCCTGATCCGAGGAAATACGGTTCGTGGACCATCTAGAGTGAGGGTGCCAGAACCAAAGGAATACTCTGGCGCAAGGGATGCTAAGGAGCTGGAAAACTTTCTGTGGAACATAGAAAGATACTTCAGGGCCACGGGCCTTGATGACGAGCAAGAACGGGTCGACACGGCGACCATGTACCTGATAGAAGATGGATTATTGTGGTGGAGAAGAAAATATGCAGAAATCGAGAGAGGAGTTTGCACCATCACTACTTGGGAGGAGTTCAAAAGGGAGATTAAAGCCATGTTCTATCCGGAGAACGTTGAGCACAAAGCTCGGGACAAGCTTCACAATTTGAAGTATTCAGGTACCATTTCCGAATATGTCAAACAATTTAATTCCCTCATGTTAGACATATTAACAATGGCAGACGAGGACCGCTTCTACCACTTCAATCGTGGCCTACCTCGTTGGGCTTCTATGGAACTTCAACGAAGAGGTATTATTGACTTGTCCACCGCATTAAGCACTGTTGAGAAACTTGATGACTTTTCTAGCAAATCTGATCAACTTGACAAGAACAAGTCATCCAAGCCATTATCACAAGGAACGGGTGGGGGAGACAGGTACTACCGCGATAAGCCACAAACTAGCCGCGAAGGGTCCAAGCCAAACAACGGGTGGAAAGGAAGGCAAGATAACCGTGTGAAGAAATGCTTTATTTGCCAAGGTGACCATCTTGCTCACGGTTGTCCCAAAAAGAACTTGCTCAACTCTTTGATTACAGAGCATGAAGAGAAAACCGAAGACTCGCACTTGGAAGCCGTTCGGTTGAGCGTAATCAAGAGCCAGCCCAAGGAAAAACGTCCAGCACCAAAGGAGAACAAAGGACTTACGTATGCGGACATAAGTCTAAACGAGCAGAAGACCAAGGCAATGATCGATTCTGGTGCAACACGCAACTTTATCTCTAAAGGAGAAGCCGATAGATTGAAGTTGAAGGTCGAAGCTGATTCAAGCACCATCAAGGCGGTAAATTCAGAAGCCATACCTGTTCACGGAGCGGCCAAGGGGGTCGAAATGAAGGTTGGCGCGTGGAAGGGAACTACCGACTTTATGGTGGTAAAGATGGACGATTTTAAAGTTATCCTCGGAATGGATTTCTTGGATCGTGCCAAACTTGCCGTGGTGCCTTGCCTCGGCGTAGTCAGCATCAGTGACGAGAAGTCTCCATGTGTGATTTCATCCACTCGGACCAAGGAGACTTGCTCGAGTGCACTGTCGGCTCTACAACTAAAGAGGGGTGTTCAGAAGGAAGAACCCATCTTTGTAGCAGCCATCATCGAGGAAAGCGAAGAACTGGTTGAGGTCGTTCCATTGAAGGTGCAAAAAGCTTTGCAGGAGTACCAGGACGTGATGCCAGCCGAGTTGCCCAAGCAACTACCACCTAAGAGGGAGGTGAATCATCAGATCGAGCTAGAACCTGGAGCAAAGCCGCCCGCCATGGCCCCATACCGCATGGCCTCGCCATAGTTGGAAGAGTTGAAGAAGCAACTCAAGGAACTGTTGGATGCCGGCTACATCCAACCCTCTAAAGCCCCCTACGGAGCCCCGATGCTGTTTCAGAAGAAGAAGGACGGAAGTCTCTGGATGTGCATCGACTACCGAGCCCTAAACGAGGTGACCGTAAAGAACAAGTATCCAATTCCACGAGTTGAAGACTTGTTTCGACCAATTGGGTAGTGCTTGATACTTCACGAAGCTGGACTTGAGGTCGGGATACTATCAAGTTCGAATAGCAGAAGGGGACGAGCCAAAGACCACATGTGTCATAAGGTACGGAGCTTACGAATTTTTATTTATGCCTTTTGGTCTAACCAATGCTCCTGCCACATTTTGCAGTTTGATGAACAAGGTCTTCCACCCATATCTCGATCGGTTCGTAGTCGTGTACCTTGACGACATCGTCATATATAGCCACACTTTGGATGAGCACCTCAAACATTTGCGGATCGTGTTCCAAGTATTGAGGGAGAATTCCTTATATGTGAAGAAGCAGAAATGCAGTTTCGCTCAGCCCAAAGTGTCCGTCCTTGGACATTGGATAGGTGATGGCCAAATCTGGATGGAGGAAAAGAAGATCAAGGCTATCAAGGAGTGGGAACCGCCTACCGAAGTGGCTCAGTTGCGGTCTTTCCTAGGACTTGCCAACTACTACCGGAGATTCATCGAGGGATACTCGAAGAGAGCAGCACCGCTCACGGACTTGCTAAAGAAAGCGAGGACTTGGACGTGGAGTGACGAGTGTCAAGCCGCTTTCGATGATCTTAAGACCGCGGTTATGAAGGAGCCAGTCTTAAGATTACCTGATCATGCCAACTCGCCCTTGTGCACCACCTTGGCTATCCCCTTGTGCACCACCTTGGCTATCCCCTTTGGCTAAATGGCTAGCCTCCCATTCTAGAATCTTCTCTCATTTGTCCTTTTCTTAGAACATTCTAGAATACTGTAGATATTTGTGGATAAGAGTGGAATAATCTAGAAGTAGATCCTAGCCATACACTTGTATAGATCTTAGATAATTTTCTAGAACATTCTTGGATCCCAACTAGTATAAATAGGGATGCCATTCTCATTTGTAATCATCCAACAATCCAAGTAAGAGAGCAATACACACTTAATTCTCTCATTCAATCATTCTCTCTTGTTCTTGAGCGTTCTTAAGTTTCTTGTGAGTTTTGATCTTGAGTAGTAACACAAAGTTGTGATAAACTTTGTTTATGAGACTTACTTATCTAGTAACGGAATTCTAGACAAATGCCGCACGGAATCAAGTCGAGGCGAAGGACCGACCCCGTGACACCACGCCATAACATTACAAGAGCAAAGGAAAACCAAAATTTTACAGATTGAAAAGAGAAAAAAAAAAACGAAAACTCATCTTCGTCTCTGAGATCTAGGTCTCGATCAAGCTCAAACTTTATCAATAGTGTTTATCAGGTTTATAGCATTTCTCAATTAGGGGTTTCTTTCCCTTTCTGTGGTAAAAATCTGTTTCTCCTTCTCTTTGAATTTGTTTAGGGTTTTTTATTACAATTTTTTTTTGAAGCAAAATTACAATTGATTTGCAGTTTGATGATAAGAATATAAGGTTGTTTTTGTTAAAATTAAACATTGTTTTTGTTTTTTTTTGGTCTAATTTCTGTCATATCTTCATCGAGATTAGCAAGGTTTCTGTGTAAATGTGTTGGAGGTTTTTGAGTTTATGGATTTAGGATCCGATTCGATTTGATTTTGGCATGTTCTGATTCGATTCATGAAATATATTCGCAGCTATTAGCCCTAATTCTTTATTTCTCCATTCTGATTTGTAGTGTTTTGCTGGTGTTATTTGATACTCATAAACCCCCAATTCTAACTGAACTGACAACACATTTTGAACCTAGGTAGTTTGAGTTTCAGGTGCTGGTTATCATTCTCCTTCAGGTATCCATTTCCATCCCTCTCTGTCTTATTTTCTTCCTTTGGTTTATCCAGTTTTAGGTTTTAATTTGATGCTGGTCTTTATTCCCAAACCCTAGATTAGCTAGGTCCTGAATTTGGTTGATTTATGAATTTGTTAGTGTTGATTGTAGTGCTAAGTTGGTTTAGAACACAGTGGATTTAAAATTATTTGGGGTGAACTGTTGAATTTGAGTTGAACAGATTTAGTATTATGATATGAAAAATTAGGGAATTTTCAATTTATACTAAATTAGGTGTTGAGATGCATTGCATAGTAACATGCCTAACTTTATGATTTTTTTTTGTTGATATGAGTCTAATTTTAGGTTTTTCAATGGAATTGTAGTAATAAATTGGTGTTTTTTCAATGGATTAGCAGTAGAGTAAGTTGTTTAATGGACTTTCGCTGGATTAGTACTTAATATCGTGAGGAAAAAGATCTTTTTATAAAAGTCCCTGTGATCAAGTTTTCTCAGGGACCTTTGGGACTCAGGAATGGCTCAAACACTTGTTAGAGTTGTATAATTTTGAATTGTGAATAGTTGTAACCAGCACATTTACACATGAAGCTTATGATGATAATAATGGTCATTATCTAGTCTGTGAGTTAATCGCGAGATAAATAGCTGAATGCATTAATCTATCACTGTATCCTGCAGGATCTTGGTTTTAAGAAATCCAACAATAAATCTCTGATTGAAACCATTGAATACTAAGGCAGCCATGATCCATCTGCAGAGTTCAAAGCTGCTGGAATCAGAAGCAATATTCATGTTGACTTCAATCTCGATATGAATATGTTCTCTCTTTTATCTTCTCATGTGATTTTAATAACCATGGAAACAGGAAATTCATCCGGTTTTCCATTAATGAATTAGACAGAATTAGCAAGTTAACAGAAACGCTCATTCATCACATACTTTTTTTTATAGACATTAAGTATGCCATCACTAGTTGATCATTTTTCCGTTGTCCTATTTCTCAGTTTCTCCACTTTCCCCTGCTCATGGTGATATCAAATTAAAAACAGAGAGGATACATTGAAATTGCTAGAGTTAACAATGATAATTTACTTTCTTTTTTGTATGATTTGAGCCGACTGATCCATATTTTGAGTACCTTCATTCAAGAAAGGACATTGACTTCATTAAATATTAATGAAACCAGGTATATTACATATTTTCTTGAGGAGTATTTAGGCTGCAAGTGCATTATCAAGGTTTTATCCTTTTTGCTGGCAGGCGTACAGACCGGAAATGGAATTTCAATGAACCCACTTAGTCTTATTTTGAAAATGAAAACATAAAGGATAACATAAGCTCGTTGAGGTAAACTCTCATAAACTTCTCAGCTTATAAGCTCCTCTCTTTCCATTTGTTCTCACCACATAGTTGGTTTAAATGTTGCATTTGCAGGGGGATCTTGTATTGTTCTGGGAAAGTGCAATATTGAGGATTCAACTGCGGTAGATTTAAAAGATACCAAGAGATTAAGCTTAATGGGTATGCTCTTCTATATCTCATTTCTCGAGCACTCCTAAGTTCATCATGTCTGAATAGTATGCTGTATCAGATTCTTGTTAGTTACACAGTTGCACTCTAAATTAATTAATTTAGAGTTTTCTTTGCAAACGGTTGGTGGTAGCAGGGTGGAAAACTAATTGATTACACACGTATATCAATTGTAATAAGCTATCATGACTTTGTATGAAATAAATAAGTCTTGATATTATCTTTGGGCTATTATTAATTTAGTGTTGGGCTAATAACAAAATTTAGACTAATTAGTACACTAATAATAACCAAATCAAGGGACGGGCAAGAGCCTCATCCATCCCCTCACTAGGCTCGTCCCTGACTTTCTTGATTTGAAGACGTTAGTTTTGTTTAAATGAGAGATAGTACCATGGTAACTCTTTTGAAAAAGGGAGAGACAAAATTAAAATCAACAAAATACGTATAAAAACATATTTTGTTGCAAAAATAAAAAAATAGTGGACTGTTGATAGCCAACCAACTCATCGAAACAAATGATAGGGATCCTTTTGGAGTCACTTCTTCATGTTCTCCTACAATAAAAGGAGACCATGAGAGAGTTCAAGGATTCAAGAGGTTCCTGTTGGAAATTGTAATTTGTATTCAAGAATTGTACAGCTTCGTTTAGATAAATGTATAAAATTCTAAATACTAAATTGTGGGAGTTGTTTGTAACACCCTATATATTCTGGAGTTAGGGATGGTTCCAATTTAAGGGGGTGGGAGTTGTTGTAACATCCCGTATTCTGCAGTAGTTGGCTAATGAAATGTGCGTAATAATATAATCTAACTTGATACCGAAGTTTTTTTTCAGAAAAATTGACTCCATAGCATAAAAATACATTGTTAAGCATGTTTGGACGAGAAGAATCCAGGGATGGGTTCCCGGAAGTTGCTGCTAGATGACCCAACGACGCCCTGATGAAAATCCTATTATGTTGGATGACCACAGTGATTACGTGGGGATAATATCGGTGAAGAGTCAGGTTGTCACTGCAGTGACTAAGTTGGGACAATATTAGTACAAAGTCAGGTCGTTAAATGGTATCAAAGTAGATGACGAGTCACCTATCGAGGGTGGTAATGTGATTTTAATTGTAGACCGTAACTGTATGGCTATCGATGAGATAATATACGAAATATGGATCGTTCCACTGAGACTAAATTGATTCTTACTTTTAATTAAAATAAATTGAGAAATATGAATGATAAATAAATTAAAAGGAAAAGAAACCTAGGACTTTAGACTCCACCACTATAATACATATAAAAATATAAATACTTTACTATTAATTTTTCATATTATCTCAAGACGATTTAGGACACAATTATACATCTTAGAGGATAAAACGATAAAATCAAACGAAGAATTGTCAAAATATAAACAATTTTTCTTCACTTATATGTTTGTCTTTAAAATAGAGTTTATGAATCACATTTAAAGCATGAGGACACATGAAGAAAAATTATTATCATTATGAAACAAAAATAATAGGACCAAGGAAAATTATTACAGAAAAATATTAGAATTCTCTAACAAACACCATAGGGCTTCATCTGCATCCCTAGTGGAGAAATTATTCCATTATAAAAGAAAAGAATAAAGAAAAGAAGAAGAAAAATTAAAACTACTTACTCGACCAACTGGACTCCAAATTAACTCCAAAAACCAATCCCCTTTTCATCTCCTTTCCACCATTATTTATATAGCTTTAAAGGAAACCACTTTCCTTTTCCATTTTTACTACCACATCATCATCAAATGAGAATGTGCCACGTCTCGGGCTAATAAAAAATCCTCCAATAAAAATGTGTCACGTGTCGAATAATATTTTGTCATGAAGTCATCATTTTCTTTATTTGGAAAATATCTCATAATCTTTATTTCCTTCTTTATTTTGATTATTTTCTTCATTAAATAAAATATCTCCAAATATCCTTTTATCATAATTAATATCTTGTAAATGGTCTCCATACTTTCTACACACGTTGTTGTATGCTTACCACACTCCAATATCCAAATAGTTGGTCCAATAAATAATTTTCCATGTTTTTCCTTTCGGGCTTAGCCCATTCAACCATAGATTACTTCATTTTACGAACTGAATTACGCATTTTGGTCCATCGAGCTTTATTTCCTATAAACTGCAAAACTAAAAAAAAACTATTTAATATGTACAAAATAAAGAACTAAATAAAGATAAATTAAGATGTAGAAATGACATGTTTACACACTCATCAAATGTCTCCAAACCTATATTTTGTTAGTCATCAAGTAAAACTAAAATGAAAAACTAACCTAAAAATGAAATAAAAATTCTAACTCATTTTTGCATGAATCGCGACTACACTTAACGTGTATAATAAGCCTTTAAACCCATAGGTGACCCTAGTGGACAAGTTTTATCCCGTAAGGGTTTACAGGAGATATACCCACAAAATCTTTATTCTAACTCCTAGTTACATGTTAATCGATTGAGGATAGACATTAAACAAGCTATTTAGTTGGCCTACTTAACTCTTTAACAACAAGAATCATTACCCTAATTCAATTTCCTAACATAATTATGCTTAATCAAAGTCGATGACGAGTCACTTATCGAGGGTGGTAATGTGATTTTAATTGTAGACCTTAAGTGTACGGCTATCGATGAGATAGTATACGAAATATGGATCGTTCCACTGGGAATAAATTGATTCTTACTTTTAATTAAAATAAATTGAGAATTATGAATGATAAATAAATAAATAAATAAATTAACAGGAAAAGAAACCTAGGACTTTAGACTCCACCACTATAATATATATTAAAAATATAAATACTTTACTATTAATTTTTCATATTATCTCAAGACGATTTAGGATACAATTGTACATCTTGGAGGATAAAGCGGTAAAATCAAATGAAGAATTCTCAAAATATAAATAATTTTTCTTCACTTATATGCTGGTCTATAAAATAGAGTTTATGAATCAAATTTAAAGCATGAGGACACATGAAGAAAAATTATTATCATTATGAAACAAAAATAATAGGACCAAGGAAAATTATTACAGAAAAATATTAGAATTTTCTAACACACACCATAGGGCTTCATCTGTAGCCCTAGTGGAGAAATTATTCCATTACAAAAGAAAAGAATAAAGAAAATGAGAAGAAAAATTAAAACTACTTGCTCGACCAACTGGACTCCAAATTAACTCCAAAAACCAACCCCCTTTTCATCTCCTTTCCACCATTGTTTATATAGCTTTAAAGGAAACCACTTTCCTTTTCCATTTCCATTTCCATTTCCATTTCCACATCATTATCAAATGAGAATGTGCCACGTCTCGGGCTAATGAAAACTCCTCCAATAAAAAGGTGTTACGTGTCAAATAATATTTCATCATGAAGTCACCATTTTCTTTATTTAAAAAATATTTCATAATCTTTATTTCCTTCTTTATTTTGAATATTTTCTTCATTAAACAAAATATTTCCAAATATCCTTTTATCATAATTAATGTCTTATCAATGGTCTCCACACTTTCTCCACACGCATTTGCATGCTTACCACATTCCCATATCAAAATAGTTGGCCCAATAAAATAATTCTCCATGTTTTTCCTTTCGGGCTTAGCCCATTCAACCATAAATTACTTCATTTTATGAACTGATTTACGCATTTTAGTCCATCGAGTTTTATTTCCTATAAACTGCAAAACTAAAAAAAACATTAAATAGACTAAATAAATGCAAATTAAAATGTAGAAATGATGTGTTTACACACTCATCAAATACCCTCAAACCTATATTTTGCTAGTCCTCGAGAAAAACTAAAATGAAAAACTGACCTAAAAATGAAATAAAAATCACAACTCACTTTTGCAGGAATCGCGACTACACTTAGCATGTGTAGTAAGCCTTTAAACCCCTAAGTGTCCCTAGTGGACGAGTTTTGTCTCGTGAGTCTTTATAAGAGGTATACCCACAAAACCTTTATTCCAACTCCTAACTATATGTTAATCCATTGAGGATAGACATTAAACAAGCTATTTAGTTGACCTACTTAACTCTTTGACAATAAGAATCATTACCCTAATTCATATGTGAATACAACTCTACTCAGATAGTCGTCCAATGGCCTATAATACTTAGAATTAATCAAAGTTCAATCACATGAATAGATTTGAAGATGGATATGGAAGTGTTGAAGTGGTTGTACGAATGAAATATACGTAATGATGTACTCTAAATTAATACTGAGGTTTTTTCAACACAATTGGCTTCAGAATTTGAAAGAACTTTGCAGTGTGCTTGGATTGGAGCAGTCCATGAGTGCTCTTATGGGAAGCTACTGCTGGATAACCATAACAGTTCCCGTTAAAAAATTCACTCTGCTGGATGACCGCAATGGATAAGTGGAGACAATATGGGTGGAGAGTCGGGATGTTATGGTTGTAATAAGTAAAGAGATTTCTTTGTTGATTACGTCGGTTAAGGTAAAGTGTCAGGTCGTTACAATTGTGAGTATGAAATCCAGAAATTATTAGGTCAGTCATAGTTAGTTCTTGTGTAAACTAAAGCAATTCAATTACCATAAAAACTCGATAGTTGAAGGCTATAAATAGCTAACATTTGAAAAATAAGCAAGAACATCACTAAAGAGTGAAAATTTTGTTATAGTAAAGCCTTGCTTCACTAATATATACGTGATCTATGTACGAGTAACACTATCTACTATGCTCGTAGTCTCCCGGAGTGTTCTACGTTGATATAAGAGTTTCCAATATAACTTTAACATTTTCAGAGCTTCGAATTTAAAAACTCTCAACATGGTCATGTCCACGTAATCGTTGGGGTTCTCATTATTCAAATTGAACATTCTTCCCAAGTCTGATGGAGTGATTTGGTTGGAAAGAATAAATATTTTTTTATAGAATGTGTTGATCATGTCTCCCCAACCAGAGATGTTGTTGGAAGCAATGTTGTTGTACCAAATGTACGTTATTCCAGTGAGAGACTGAAAATTCCTTGAGACGTGGCACATGATTATATTCATGTTCTCCTAGAGACTCCAAGAATCAGGAGACATATTCACGGGCATTCTCGGTCTCGTCGTACGATGAGAATATTGGGGAGGACTATCCTCTTGGTAGAAGGATCCTTAGGATCTCGAGCGAGTAAGGAGGATGGTGTTTATGATATGAGTATGAATCTTCCTTACCATAATTTCGCAGGATTCTCTCCAGATCCTCACGAGTGGCGGTGGACGATCTGTGAGCACGTGAACTTCATCGTCCCCTCAAACTCTTGGAGCGCCTGTCTTAGTCGTAGATGGAGAGCATTTCTAGATTGCTCCGTTAAACGATGGCGTTTCTCTGGAGAAAGTTGTTTCGTTAAAGTCTTGAGACACGTGAGTACCTTTTTCTGAGTGGTAGCCATGTTTGTTTCACCTTGGCCATGACTTCTTGTCTTTGCATCAGATCGACTATGTTGAGCGGAACTTAAGCGTTCCTGGTACTTTTGACTGCAGCTTTACCAGGAGGAAGGTGTTGTGGTGGCGCCAGCGGTGGTGTTGGTAGGGAGAGGTTTGGTAGCAACAGGGGTGGTGTTGGAATTATAAAAATATGCCGCAAGTGCACGGCTGTCGATGAGACAGTATACAAGTACTGTTCGTTTCATAGGGATTTAAGAATCGTAATTTCTATTTTTTAAATTAATTGATGTGCTAATGACAAAATTGATTTGATTATTCTCAAATTCTAAAAACAAATACTAAAAATGAAATATAAACAAATGAAAGAAAAACATAGAATGTTGAGATTCTATCACTACTATGTAAATTAGATGATCGTAACTATTCTTTATAATTTTCTCAAAACAATGCTCAAGGCAATTTCAGACAATTATATTTACGTCTTGGAAAATATGAAATTTTAATCAATTAGTTTTTCTCAAAATATTAACAATTACTTTATTACAAAATATTATTCTCTAAAAAGAATATTTAGAACAATTTATTTAGGCATTAAAGGACACGTGAAGGAATTATTATCATTATAATCAAGAAATAGGACCAAGAGAAAAATTGTGGAAAATAATTATAACATGCTAGCAAACACAATAGGACTTCCTCTCTAATCCTAGGTGAGAGTTCTAGCTATTCATGGATAAAAGAGTAGAAGGAAATAGAGAAAACCCCATATATATATATATATATATATATATATATTAATTTAAAGAAGTTTACAAAGAAGTACTAACCAGTTGCGTCGTTGAATAATAAAAAAAAACTATTGAATTAATTAAACACATTAACGAAGGATCAGTTCTGAAGTTGCATAAAGGTTGCTATCTGGCGTGGTAAAAGGTCGAACTGTTACGGGGACTATTGCTTACACTATTACCAAAACTGTTGAATACAACGGTTTTGGCAACAGTTTTCAGCGACTTTTCTGGAGGGTCACTTCTTTTTTTTCTTCCTTCAGCTGTGAAGAACCCTAGTTTTCTGGATTGTATTTTCTTCTCGATCTGGCCAAACCAGCCTCCCCCCCATTCTCTCCAGTCTCCTCTTATTTATACTAAACCACAAACTCACTCCAAATCTTTTCTTTTAATCCATAAAATCACGAGAATATTTTCTTTTCAATCCTCGACCATTCTCGCCAATATTCTTTCATTCTTAATATGATTTTCTTTCAAACTCGATTTATTTACACGATGTTCCCTTGGAATAAAAAGATATTGGACATATAATTCGAACAAAGCCGTGTTTAGATTAGGGAAGAAAATACCCGAGTTTCCCTTTCTTATCCATTCCTCCTTGTTTTATCGATTGACAATAATTCACGAGATCTTTGATGTTTAATTTTCGAGTTTCCAACCTGTGTACAATTCTCTATTAAGGAAAGAAGATATTTTGTCTTAAAAACCTATAAAATCTCCTTCCAAATCACGTCGCAATTCTTCACAAATTAAAGTAGAAATTCCCACCAAAATTTGAATTTAAAGGGGAAGAAAGTGGGTGCCTTTATCAAATCGCATGGGTGCCTTTATCGAATTGTTTGTGGGTTCCTTTAACACTTTTTAAGATGGTTTTTCCGCACAAATTTATTCTTCAAAAATACCTACAAACACAATAAATACACAATATAAGTACAAATCAAGTTCTAACAATATACAAATTGGGATTAAATCAGACACAAAAATTTGTCTATCAAATACCCTGAACTTATTGTTTTCTAGTCCTCGAGCAAATCTAATCTAGAAAACAAAATAAAAATCTAACTCATTGTCGCAGGCATCGCGGTTGCACTTAGCGTGTGCAACAGCCTTTTAACCCCTAAGTGTCCCTAGTGGATGAGTTTTGTCTCGTGAGAGGTTACTAGAGATATACGCACAAAACCTTTTACTTCAAACCCTATCTACTTGTGAATGATTGAGGATAGACGTTAAACATGTTATTTAGTTGACTACAATGTTCTTTGGCTAAGGGAGGAATTACCTTGTTTTGAATCCAATTGTTGTACATGAGCTTGCACTCGAGCGTACTAAAATTCATATATAAGAAAACAAAGCAGTACTCGGAAAGTTGTACATTGGATCACAATACTCAGAATTTAACAAATCACGATCACATGAATAGATTAAGAAGTTGGATATGGAGATAGAAGTGTGCGCATGTTTACTAAGGCGAATGATGTTTCCCAGAATATTTGTATGAACGTCATGCCAAGATAAACCCTAATAGATTGAGATACGCACCCACTGGTATGAATCCTAATTCTAGTATCAACTCAGTTGGTATATACAAGGGCCCCAACGGTCGATTTATTGAATATATACTTTTTTTTTCCTACAACATGATTAGATCTTTTGAATCTAAGCGCATGCTCCTTATCAGCAAATTACACGCTTGCTTAGGCGACGGAGACAGGGAGAACACATAATATTGTTATTCAAGTGTCATTTTTCTTCAATCATTGGCGAAGTTCAATTAAAATAGTGGGGATTGATCTCAATCATTCTATTTCATCCTAGCGGCGACAACAAGGCAATACTAGTGCCCCACCAAATCACTTAGAGAAACACAAAAAATTGCAAAAATAAAAACAAAACATGACATGGTGACAACTCCGAGATATGGTGACGATTATCATGTTATTTCTAACACCTAAGCTTTGTCCTTTTATGAATGGTCCATTTAGATGGGTCCCTCAACTCTTATAGACAAAATTTTTGTTTCCATCTACTTAGAATGGTCAGTGTCATCCTGAATTGTTCACAAGTTTCTAAATTTTGGAGTTTTTGGTACTAATATTTTTAAAAAATTCTCCCTTACCCCAAAACTTAAATTGAACATAGTCCTTGATGTTCTAAAGATAAATGAATTAAAGCATGAACAAAGTAAAAGAGATAAGGAAATATATTACTAGCACCATGTACCAAAAGCGTATGGGTTGCCTCCCATAGAGCGCTAAGTTTAAAGTCTTCAGCCAGACTAAGAAATGATTTCACAATTTACGAATCATATAACAATAATCCAAATAACTATGGATCCTTAAAGTCAATTAGATTTGACTTACATAGCTGACCAATGGAATATATGAAATTAGTGGTCATTCTCATGAAAATCTTTCGATTTAAACTTCCTAAAATATTCATGTTTGGTTCCAAAGTTTACGAATTGACACATATGAAGTTCAGATGTTCCTACATTTGGTAGAAAAGTATTTGGTGGGAGAACAAAGTCAATTATGGTATTATCTCCTAGGTAAACCACATCAACTAGAGGATGGGTTTCTGAGGAATGAATTTCTTTTTGGACATAATCAGGCACGGGGAAAAGTGTATGAAGATAATCTCTTAAAATGGTAGAGGCACATATGTCAAGTCCCAAGTGTGGGACTTTAAGACGAAATACTTGAAAATCACAAGAATCTTTGGTACCCCCAAACTTATATTGGATATTACTCTCAGATGGACCAAAAAATATTGGTTGGAATCTAATCTCCTTAAGTTCAGAACTACGTTCAGATTCTTCTGAGCAGTGGTTACCCAAATGATCCTAAAGAACATCATCATCAAACCATATAATGGGTTATCCAAGGTGTTCCTAAAAGCCTTTTCTTCTAAATCAATGATCCCAAGAGGTTCATCACATTCATATAATGGATTGTTAAACACAGTGCTTTGTAAAGGATCATGAACAGTCCTACAGTCTACGAGTCTATCATCTTCATTAGAAACTATTATTTTTGAATCGCTAGACTCTAAATACTAGTCGCAGGACAAACTCGTTCCTCTAAACCATCATTGTCTTCATAATAATAAGGAAATATTTCACCGTCTATAACACTGGTATCTCTAGTCAAATCCTTTTCCTCTTGAATTGGTAAACAATTATCAACATTATTATGATTGGAACTAGAAACATCATTATTATCATGAAGCTCAATTGGTGTAAAAATTTCCTGATCATTATGACTATAAATTTTCAAATTCTTCATCACTACTATCCTTATCCTCATAATGACATGAAGATGACTGAACCTTATTTGAATAAGTAGTGTCTTCAATTCTAACCTCGTCCTCTAGATTAGGTAAATATTTGTCATTATTATCAAGGGTAAGATTGAAAACAGTATTTTGGCAATTAAATTTATTTTGAGCAATATTATCAGCTGACCGTCTTCTTTTTCAATTTTATCTAAACGTGTCTTAAGATCACTGAGAGCGATAATTAAAGCTGCAAGTCTTTTATTATGATCTAATTCACACCTAAGTGACTCTTCATAAAATTTCTCCATTAATATGTCACTCCTACGTTTCGACTCGGTTAACTGCTTGAGTGAATCTTCTAAAGAAAGACTTTGATCATAAGAAGTATCATGTTGCAAATGTTTCATTAAATCCTCCAAAGATGAAGAACTAACATTTTGCTCAGTATAATATTGCTCGTTTACCCGTTCGTACGACTGGTGAGCGTGCGGATAGTAATTGGGATCACTATGGTATAAACAATACCTTTAGAAGGCTGGTAGTGGTCGCAAGTACTATCTACACTAGAGTCATGGTACGGATAATGCACATTTTGAAATTCATGTCGATATTCATTGTATTGCTCCTCATAATACCAGTTCGACATTTTTTTTAAAGTACACGTGTAAATGCAGGTTCGACTAAAATAGGTAGGCTCAGGTTACCTTATCAAAATATACCTACATTCAAAGACTGGTCCAAGGTACATGTTAATGCTTGTGGAATTTCAGCTGGTAACTCCTATCAGGCCCAAGGCACGGGTTCAACTTACTTTTCCACGAGTTTTCCTAGAATCGGTAGTATGACAATGCATT
The DNA here is from genome assembly GCA_023531435.1 of Papaver californicum. Taxonomy (NCBI): domain Eukaryota; kingdom Viridiplantae; phylum Streptophyta; class Magnoliopsida; order Ranunculales; family Papaveraceae; genus Papaver; species Papaver californicum. The sequence goes on from JAJJMC010022403.1 coordinate 929,244, forward strand.
TGGTGTGTGCACTTGTGTTTTATGTATATATATATATATATATATATATATATATATATATATATATATACAAAATAAAATAGAATCTAAAATATATACAATTGTTTCTAAAAAAACAATTAACGAAAAATCTAATAATTAATGAATAAAAAAATTGGGTTTTGTTACTTACCTTTTTTGGTAGGCAATTCCACAATAAATGTAGAATATTACCTGCACAACAAAAACAAGACAAATACCCAAGTAAAATCTAGAAAATAAAATAAAAATAAAAATAAAAACCCTAAACTAATTAACACAAAATTAAAGAAAAATTGAAAATCACAATTTCGTAATCCCCGGCAGCGGCGTCAAAATCTTGTTGGAATTTTAAAAATATGTCGCAAGTGCATGGTTTTCGATGAAATAGTATGCAAGTACGGTTCGTTCCACATGGATTTAAGAATTATAATTTCTATTTTTTTAATTAATTGATGTGCTAATGACAAAATTGATTTGGTGATTCTAAAATTCTAAAAAAAAATACTAAAAATGAAATATAAACAAATGAAAGAAAAACATAGGATGTTGAGATTCTATCACTACTATGCAAATTAGATGATTGTAACTATTCTTTATAATTTTCTCCAAACAATGCTCAAGGCGATTTCGGACAATTATATTTACGTCTTGGAAAATATGGAATTTTAATCAATTAGTTTTTCTCAAAATATTAACAATTACTTCATTACAAAATGTTATTCTCTAAAAATAATATTTAAAATATTTTATTTAGGCATTAAAGGACACTTAAAGGAATTATTGTCATTATAATCAAGAAATAGGACCAAGAGAAAAATTATTGAAAAATAATTATAACATGCTAGCGAATACAATAAGAATTCCTCTCTAATCCTAGGAGATTTCTAGCTATTCATGGATAAAAGAGTAGAAGGAAATAGAGAAAACCCTATTTATATATTAATTTAAAGAAGTTTACAAAGAAGTACTAACCAGTTGCGTCGTTGAATCATAAAAAAAACTATTGAATTAATTAAACACATTAACGATGGCTCAGTTCTGAAGTTGCAGAAAGTCTATTATCTGGTGTGGTAAAAGCTCGAACTGTTGTAGGGACTATTGCTTACACCGTTATCAAAACTTTTGAGCACAACAGTTTTGGCAACAATTTTTAGCGACTTTTCTGGAGCATCACTTCTTCTTCTTCTTCTTCTTCTTCCTTCATCTGTGAAGAACCCTAGTTTTCTGGATTGTATTTTCTTCTCAATATGGCCAAGCCAGCCTCTCCACCCAACTCTCTCCAGTCTCCTCCTATTTATACTACACCACAAACTCACTCCAAATCTGTTCTTTTAATCCATAAAATCACGGGAATATTTTCTTTTCAATCCTCGACCATTCTTGCCAATATTCTTTCCTTCTCAATCTAATTTTCTTTCAAACTCGATTTATCTTACACGATGTTGCCTTGGAATACAAAATATTGGTTATATAATTCGAACAAAGCCGTGTTTCGATTAGGGAAGAAAATACTCGAGTTTACCTTTCTTATCCATTCCTCCTTGTTTTATCGATTGACAATATTCACGAGATCTTTGATGTTTAATTTTTGAGTTCCAACCTGTGTACAATTCTCTATTAAGGCAAGAAGATATCTTGTGTTAAAGACATATAAAATCTCCTTCCAAATCACGGCGCAATTCTTCATAGATTAAAGTAGAAATTTCCGCTAAAATTTGAATTTGAAATGGGAAGAAAGTGGGTGCCTTTTTCAAATTGCATGAGTGCATTTCTCAAATTGTTTGGGTGCCTTGTCTTCCGCACAAATTTATTCTTCAAAAATACCTACAAACACAATTAATAACATTAGAAGTACACAATTGAGTTCTAACAATATGTAAATTAGGATTAAATCATACATTAAATGTGTCTACCAGGTGGCTACCCAGAAAACCGTTAGATGTAACGGTTGCTGGTATCCAACTATCCTTGACACTGGGACTGGTCATCCTCACCCTTCTAGTACGATATGTGTTGTCAGGCTAGCTACAGCTCCCACCTATTGTGGCTACCCGGAAGACCGTTAGTTGTAACGTTGGCAAAAGACATTGTATCCTCATAGTTTCACGATGAAAGTCATTTGTCGGAGTTGTTGACCTTGAAACAGAGTTAATGTCCATAAGGTCTCAATTAATGAAATCATTTGTCGGACTTGATGACCTTGAAATGAGAATGTGAAATCGCTTACAATGGCGATGAAAAATCCCTTCGGGGCTTCCAATTAAGTTTGAAAATGGGAGTTTTGTCCAAAAATTCTAGCTTATAAAGCAATTTGGGAAAATTCGATGAATAGTCGCTTTGAAAGACAAAATCTTCAGCGAAGTTGGTAGCAAAATTGATAATTTTATAAAGCATTTGCTTGGTAAAAATCAAATTGGTCTGAAAAGTTAGTAATATTCGTTTTTCGAGTGGCGTATCGGGAAGTCGGAGCTTGCCAAGCGAGTCATATCCAACCTGTTGAAAGCGAAAATTTTCCGATTCGTCATATGATTTAACATATATAAAGGGATGTTGCCAGAATTAAAAGGGGGTATACGGCCAAGAGCCAAGAGTCGAGAGCAGTAGACTAGATGTCAGGCTTTTAAACTTTTTCTTTTCTTTTTTCTTAGTTTTTCTTTTTTCTTTGTTAGTGATTAAATAATCTCTCTACTAGGGTTAAATATGGAACCCTACGAGGTATACTAGAGACTTCGTTTTCTATAATAATAATTTTTAATAATAGTTCTTTGTGATCTTATATTATTGTTTATAATGATGATATTATTTTTTCATATGTTCTCATAAATCATGCTTGATATATTGATTTAAATATTCTATTTTTGGAGATTAACATTTTAAGTGAAAAAAATTATTAATATTGAATTTTGATTGATTTAACTGTTTTATTTCACTTTCTAAGACATAAATTGTTGTCCTAAACTATCTGAAGTAACGTTGAAGGATTTTATAGAAAATGATTCTAAAACTCTAGTATATGCTATAATAGTGAAATATAAAGACTTAATATTTAATTTTATATTTTAACGTAAATTGTTGTCTTAAATTATCTGAAGTAACATCGAAGGATTTTACAAAAAAAAAAAATGATTCTAAAATTCTAGTATATGCCATAATGGTGAAATATAAAGACTTAATATTCATTTTTCTATTTTATTATTTTTATCATTTTCAAATTAATATCATCTTTTTTTATCATTTGAGCTCGTAATTTAATTATAAATTAGAAGTAACAATATTTTAGTGACCCGTATTTCATATACTGTGTGAAATACTATCTCACTAGCGGTCTACATATTTGATTCCCATCACATAACGAGGTTGATTCAAAAGAAACTACAAGGCATAGTGTTTATCCCCTATTGTTGATTCGTTCCGTTCGCAAAAGTTGGTCTAAAATTCAGGAGAATAGAGACTAGATCTAGGAAGAGTAGAAAGAGGAGTAGGAGAGGCAACATCATCCTTAAATTTTTTCTGAGCTGAAGATTCAGTCCCGGACGACTCTTCTTTCCTTTTACCAACTAAAAATAAAAGTAATATGATATAACTCGAGAAGTTGAAAGATTGGACAATCCGGCTGAAAATTATCAGTAAAGATAAACCTGAATTCAGTAAAGATTTCAACCTGGAAACTCCAGGCAAAGGTTCTCTCCCAAACTCCCATATTCCAGAGACAATTAGAGGATGTTTGTCTATGTGAAGGGTTCCATCAACACCCTCATATAATAGGGTCGGAATGTTCAAAATCTAAAGACAGTTTTAGACTCTTACAATATATGTTTTTGAGCCCGGAATTCTCGACAGTTAATAAGGAAACGAGCCCATCTCTTCACTATGCTTTGCTTCGAATGATTCATTTTAATCCTTAATTGATCTCGTTTTTTTCGGTCGATGAAGAAGAGAAGAAGGCAGTCTTTGCAGTGGGAGTAAGTAACATGGGATCCTTATCCAAGAAGTGCTGCTTCCCTGGACCCAAACCTTTCGAAACCAGATCGACCAAAATGAGGCTCCAATCACTCCTTCACTAACAAGTTATTCTTGCATTCATAAGCACCTTGCATTGTCCCCTTTCTTATCTCGACAAATAAAGGTTGTCCTAGCATCATCGGGGTTCCATGGGAAGAGAAATGGATACGATAAGAACAAAGACCAACAGGGCTCTAAATCGTATTCAACCTTATCGACAACATAATCCATTATACATCTATACCTCAGCCTTGAGAAAGACGCCATTATCTTCTATTCCACCAAAGAAAAAGCAAACCGCAACAACGTCTATTTTAACAAAAGATCTGATTTGGTGCATTACAAACAATCTTCTCTTTCCCCGTTCCCCCTTGAATCATAGGAAGACAAGGAGTTTGGTCCCTCAAAACCATAAGATCTCTTTATATGATATAGAATTTTCCTACAGATCCCCCATAATTCTCTACAATTACGCAAACGATAATTTTCATGGAGAAATTGAGCAGTAACTTTACTCTCCTACGAAACAATTTGATTTGAGATGATCACCCGGTTCATGGAATTAAAATACTTAATTTCCATTTCCCCGGGAGCAGAATCTATGAGCCTTAAATTCTCATGAATAAGAGAGTGAACAGGGAAAGTGAGTCCACATCTGAGATGGGATTCTGGAACTAAAAGTTCACCTTCTTTAAGATCTTTGGCTTCAGCAACTCGGGTGTCACAAGGTTTAAGAAATCGAACTTCTAAACCGATGTCTGAATGCAAATTATAAATTTTGGCAATTTTTGAAGCATATTGGAAGTCAAACTGAAAAGGTAGGCTCAGTAGTTTTTTTTTCCTGAGCTCCATCATTAAAAGCTCAAAATAGCTGAAAGAAATGAAGAAGATGAAGTTGGAAAGTTAAAACTTTTAGCTCTGAAAAATTTGGAAAGTAAAAAATCTTGCGAATTTGAAGGGTGATCCAAAACTAATTAGAGGCGACTAATAAAACAAAATAAGGTCATTTTAAAGTAATCTTAATACATTCCTTATCCATATAATTTCTATAATGACTAATCTATCCTTGCTTAATCAGTATTAATTTTGATTAATTAGTTAATTAATTTGGTTATAGTTAGTGTTAGAAAATTATTTGCGTTAGTTTTGGAATAGAAATCAAGAATGTTTTAGATTGATTTTTTTGAGTTATAGTTTTGTACAATCGGTAGGTTCGTGATTTTTATTCCTACCGATTGTACAATCGGTAGTTTAATGGAGTACTTAAACTACCGATTATAGGTGTCGCCCCAAATTGAATTTTTCAAAACTTCCAAAATTTCGAACTCCTCATCTTTCTCAATCGGTAGGCATTGAAAATTTATATCTACCGATTGTAAACATATAATGAATTAAACTTCAAAATTTTAAACTTTGTAATCGGTAGTTTAAAGATCAATTTTATCTACCGATTAAAACGGTTTTGTTGTCCAGAAGTTTTCTTGCCACAATCGGTAGTTAGTGAATATAAATAACTACCGATTATGGATAATCGGTAGCACGTGAATTTAATAACTATTGATTGTATGTAATCGGTAGTTTAGAAACATTATTATCTACCGATTATGCCGATTTTACTTAACATCTAACTTCGTAATACTATTTCAACATCCGGAGAAAAAGTTGTTCAAATAAACTTACTACATATTGTTCATTAAACTTTTTCAAAGAAACTAAAAACATCCGAAAAAACGAAACAAAACACATTATAGAAATTGAAAGTGATCAATCTCATTGATCTCATGAAATTCTTCCACTCCTTGTTACTCTCGACTTGGTCCTAGTTTCAACCCGGTTCTTCTTCTTCTTCTTCTCGTTCCCCTTAGGATCAGCCTGAAGTGGACCTATGTACTCTCCAGCTTCATTGTAGTATGGGTTTATGCCTGACAAGTCTTTCTCCCTTAAAAAGAGTTGAGGATCCAAAACATAGATATCTGCCTCAGAATCGGTTGAGAATTGATTTCAATGGTTTTGAACTCCTCTATCACCATCTTTTCCTTTCCCTTCTTTGATTGTTTAGGTAAAGATTTTGGAGACATTTTCAATGGAGAATTAGAGTAAAGGGAGTAGAAGAATCAGTAGAGGAAAAGAGATGGAAAAGGTGGTTGTTTTAGTTGAGAATAGGTTGAGCCATTAATCTATACGGTTATTTCTTCGAAGTTGGAGAGTTAAAATGTATTGGAGGTACATAAATGAGAAGATGTCACCCTCCTTATATAGATTAGAGTCTTAACGGCTCTTCTTTTAAAAAAAAACCGTTGAGGCCTGGTGTAACAAGAGTGTACAGAAATATGTACCCTAAGTTCGAACTAATATTAACAATCGAAAGTTTTGGGTACACTATTATCTACCGATTATGTTAATCGGTAGTTTAAGAAATTCTTAAACTACCGATTCTAATAAGTAGCCCCAAATTGGAATTCGAATTTTTTTAGAAAAAGATAATAAATCATTTCATTGAATCGAAAAGGCATTCATCCCGTAACATTAAAGGAAATGAAATATAATAAATCATTAGGTTACACTTAAACCCTTAAGCAAACCTATTATCAAACCTTCAACGGGTCGTATAACGCCCGGGACAACGCTCTTCACATCTTCGAAGAATAATCAACACAAAAGGGTTGTATTCTTCTATCACCCTTAGGATCTCGAAATGAGGTTGGTACCTGAAATATGAACCTTTCCATCTTTTCCATTCCTCCAGAGATCTGGCAACAACTTCATCATCAGTTTCATTCCTAATTCTTCTTTCATTCACCTTAGCGGTTAAAGTAGAAAATTCTAGTACTGCCCTTGTTATTTCCATATATCGACAAAAAAGGCCTGCTCTGTTCCGGTTATTGGGGTTACCGGTTTCATTACAAAAGTATGTTCTAACCATTCCATGCTCATTGAACCATTCATACGACGTTCATGACCCCTTGCTGGATAATGTAATACTATGTTTCGACATAGGGATAAATCTTCCTCTACGGTAAAATTCTCTGCATTAAGCCTAAAATTTTCGTAAGCCATAATTATGAAAAGTGAGAGATTATAAATTTTCTATGAAATGTAAAAGTTGTGGATTTGAAATGGGAATGAGAGATATATATTCATTTATTTATAGGTGTATCAGAATACAAATTATAGTCGTTGATCAACGGTAACAAATCAGAACGGTAACAAAACGGTAACAAAAATGGAATTCGAATTTTTTTAAAAAATTTGAACATTTTATACAAGCACAATCGGTAGTTTAAGAATTTCTTAAACTACCGATTATAATAAGTAGCCCCAAATTGGAATTCGATTTTTTTTAAGAAATTTTAACATTTTCTACAAGCACAATCGGTAGTTTAAGAAATTCTTAAACTACCGATTATAATAAGTAGCCCCAAATTGAAATTCGAATTTTTTTTTAAAAGTTGAACATTTTCTACAACCACAATCGTTAGTTTAAGAAATTCTTAAACTACCGATTATAATAGGTAGCTCCAAGTTGGAAATCGAAATTTTTTAAAAAATTTCAACATTTTCTACAAACACAATCGGTAGTTTAAGAAATTCTTAAACTACCGATTATGATAAGTATCCCCAAATTGGAATTCGAATTTTTTAAAAAAAAATTTAACATTTTGTACAACCACAATCGGTAGTTTAAGAAATTCTTAAACTACCGATTCTAATAAGTAGCCCCAAATTGGAAATCGAATTTTTTTTTAAAAATTTGAACATTTTCTACAAACACAATCGGTAGTTTAAGAAATTCTTAAACTACCTATTATGATAACTAGCCCCAAATTGGAATTCAATTTTTTTTTAAAAAAATTTGAACATTCTGTACAACCACAATCGGTAGTTTAAGAAATTCTTAAACTACCGATTATAATAAGTAGCCCCAATTTGGAATTCGAAGTTTTTTTAAAAAATTTTAACATTTTGAACAACCACAATCGGTAGTTTAAGAAATTATTAAACTACCGATTATAATAGGTAGCCCCAAATTGGAAATCGATTTTTTTTTTTAAATTTCAATATTTTGTACAACCACAATCGGTAGTTTAAGAAATTCTTAAACTACCGATTATAATAGGTAGCCCCAAATTGGAAATCGATTTTTTTTTAAAAAAATAAAAATTTGTACAACCACAATCGGTAGTTTAAGAAATTCTTAAACTACCGATTATCATACAAAAAGTGGCCAGCAACAGACAGTTCCTAGGGTAAATGCAATCGGTAGATATTTAACTACCGATTGTATTACGCTTACACAATAGGTAGTTTGTTATCTACCGATTGTTGCTGAATATACACAATCGGTAGTTTGTCTAAACCCGTTAACTACCGATTATAATGTAAAATTTGAAGAAAATAACTTGTTAAAAATAAATCGATTGCAAATCAATTGATAACTCAAAAAAAGAACATAAAATCCTTTCAAATGTTATACATTAAAACCAGTAATGTTAAACACTATAGTAATATCCATCAAGTTAACAACCAAAATCTAATTTCTAACTCTTTTGGTTTTGGTACGAGGAGCACGAGCATCAGCCGCATTGGCTTCAAGGACATTTGCTTCAGGAGCAGCACTCGTCGATCCGCGAGATCTTTTACTGTGCTTTGATGTTACCCTCTTCGACCGATTTGCAGATTTCTCTCCAAACTTGATAGCATAGTCTTCATTATCGATGTTGTCAATGAGGTATTTATGCGCACTCGTTGGAGGCACTCCCGCATTGATGCACCCAGCTATCTTGTTCGACAAAAATGCAACCCTTTTTTTTTCTGTTTTTAGGCAATAACAATCAAATTATTATCTAAAATATTGATCCATAATACTAAAATTAAAAAGGAAATAACATTACGTACCAGCCTTTCATAGCCCGAGGGTTTGTCTTTGATGATGCACCTATATTCGGGCACACTGGTGCTCTTTCCTTTATCTTCTCGGATCACGTGAAGATGAGAATGCTCTCGGTACCATACCATATAGCCAGGATTGGCTTTATCAACTCGGGTGACAGGTCTCCCCTGGTTGATCATAGATTGCATCATGTTGTCCCAATCTTCAACCGATGGGTTATCAGAGTAAACATTGTGATCGAGTCCTTACCACGAACACAATTCTCCACGTCCAGATCGAACCTGCCCCTGAAACGACTGCAAGGTTGTTCTTGGACAAAACCTAGTTGACGCATCACCCTTGTGGAATTGTACATGACATATCCAGTTGGATGCCACAAGGGTCCATAGTAGAACGCCAATGCAGACCTTCGCGCTATATGACCATTAGCTAGGTCTTCCCTGTAGGGATCAAAGCATACATCTTTGGACGCCATGGAGTCTAGTTTCCTCCTCAAAGTAATCAACTCCTACTCATTGATCCTTGAATGGTTGCCCGAAAAGATGTATTTTGTGCCTCGGGTTGTGCCTTTCTCCCATGCCGGGTTCTCTCTGGCCAACTCCAGGGACGGGAAGTGATCATAGATCCATGACTAGTGTACATATCAAACCCAATATGAGAAAATTGATTTTTAAAAGAAGAAAAAATAAATAACAATCAAACTTTTGGACTCAGTTACTAAAATACCTGTAATAAGCTCACGTTCCCGGCTATTTGGCTAGTCTGCTCCCTAGATGCCTTTCTCATCTCTTCCATCAAGAACGTAAGACATGCAGTGCCCCACGAATAGTCTTGAACTTTGTGGAGGGGATGCAAAAGTTGTAACAGGTTGGCGCCGACCCGGTTGCCACTAGCATTGGGGAAAATTACACATCCCAAAACACATAGAAGATATGCAGTGGCTGCAGCTTTGACCTGGTCATCGCTAAACTCTGGTTGGCCTTTTCTTTATCCAAGGTGTCTATGAACATTTTCATCAGATGAACCATGCTGAATTGCCTGGTTTTGTATTTAGCGCACCGGCCAAACTCTTCATCAGAGGTCGCTCGGTCTCAACAAAAGCACCTCTTTGTGTAAACATAAAGCTGGTCCCAGCTTAATTGCTTCACATAGTCAAACTTCACCGTCGTACCATGGTCAGTGAGAGCTGGAATCTGCACCACATTATCGGGTGTGATGGTCATCTCTCCCACGGCATGTGGAAGGTATCGGTCTCAGGATAATACCTCTCCATGAATGCCGATATCGACACCCTGTCGTGAGGTAACATGGAATTTTCGGCAGTCGTAGATATCCCCGATTGCAGTATAATTTCCTTGAACCGTTGACACTCACCTTCCAACGGCCTCATCTTTTTTGGTGGGGCCGTAGGTTTGAGTAGACGGACAGCATTAGAATGGTCCTAATATAACGACGAATAAAAAAACAATTAAAATAAAAGTTAACACTTCTACGAATAAAAAGAATAAAAAGACAATATGTTAAGAATGGTGTTTTATAATTATTACCTCAGTAGAGTAGATTTCTTTGGCCAAATAATCCTTGTACTCAAACAATAGATCTCCTCCATCTATTGGGAGGCCAGGGATTTGGCCTTTTTGTAGACCCTTCATCTTCAAAGAGTCGGGGACCTTGTCCTCCTTTCTTCCTAGCTTGCTTCTTTGTAGCATTTTCTTCTTCTTGTGTACCACTTGGTCCACCTTCTTCAAAGTATCTATCTTGTGGAGTACTTGGTCCTCCTTCTTCTTCGTTTGTACTTCTTGGAACGCTTGGTTGAGTTCCTTCGGTTATAACAATTCCCCTAGTGCTTGTTTGTCTTCTTGCACTAGCGGTAACTTTCTTACCAACTTCACGACGAGGCCCTGATAGAATTGTATCGTGGCCTTGCTTAGAAAACCTTTCCCTTCTTTGATACAAGATAAAGAACAATTATTTCAATACATAATCGGTAGACAAAGTACATTGAACTCAACATATTGTTAACAATCGGTAGTCAAAAAAACAACGTAACTACCGATTGTGTACAATCGGTAGTAAAAAAACTATTTAACTACCGATTGTGCACAATCGGTAGCTCGGGCTCTACATTATCTAACGATTGTTAACAAAAAAAATAGAACACAAAAGTATATGGACAACGTACAATCGGTAGTTACATAAAAAATTTAACTACCGATTATCACTAAAATTGGATCCAGTAAAACAATCGGTAGTTTATGTCTAAATCTAACTACCGATTGTGATCGATGTTTTTGAGGATCACTAACTAGCACAATCGGAAGTTTAACCCTAAACGAAACTACCGATCATCACTACATTTGCATCCAGTAATACAATCGGTAGTTTATGTCTAAATATAACTACCGATTGTGAAGAATGTTTTTGAGGATCACTAACTTGCACAATCGGTAGTTTAACCCTATACAAAACTACCGATTATCACTACATTTGCATCCACTAATACAATCGGTAGTTTATAACCTATACATAACTACCGATTGTGCATGATTTTCATGAGCAGTGAAGAAAACTAGCACAATCGGTAGTTTAATACAACCACGAAACTACCGATTGTGCAATCTAACCTAAAACCCTTGATATTCTAGTGACTAATTCATGCGAATCAATCAACATAAACACAAAATATGGCAAACCCCTTACCTTATTGGAGCCATCAAGTGCTCGAGAGGCTGATTGTCGGAATCAGTCTCCGTTTCTAGCTCAACCTCTTCGCATTCTTCGTATTGTTCTTCAACAATCTCTCGATCTCTTATTCTTGTGGAAAAATCCGGCCACTTTGTATTAGGAGGTTGACGATTTGTTTGCTTTTGTCGAACCATCTTTAGATTGTAGTAACGACGATTAATTGGTTTACGATTAATCGGTTGAAGATGCATTCGATTGTGCCGCAATCGGTAGTTTGAAAAAATGGAAGAAGAAGAGAAAACAAAATTTCAAAATCGGTAGTTTGAGAGGAAGTGGAGTGAAATAGGTTTAGGTTTAGTTTTTATTAGTGAAAGATTTTTTGGTAATTATTTGATTAGTGAAAGGGTATTTTAGTATTTTTATATACCCCTGGGTCACCCCTTAGCCACATCCATAGGATTGATTTAAAAAAGTCGCCCCTAATTAGTTTTTGGTCACCCTCAAATTCGCAAGGAAAAAAAACTTAACCTTAGAAATTACAATAGGAGTGTTTTTTATATGAGAGAGAAAAATAAAAGTAACTAAGTGAGACGTGGTTGTGGTTAAAGCTAATCACCTCTTTAATAACCACTAACTTACAGACATGTGTAAAGTAATGACCCACTATGAGCGGTTAAAAACGCATGATCTGAAGGTATAGTAACACACTTGAAATAAACTCTCCATATTCTGGAGAGGCAGGGTGAACAATTTTTGGCCTAAAGAACCGTGCAACTTAATGCTTAGTGTAAAGGTATTAATTTTAACATAAATACCTAAAGGGTTTAAGGACGTAACTAAACTTATAATATCTAATAATAAAATTAGTTGACAATTCAAGCAAGGAAAAATTTACCTAGATCTGTTAAGGGATAAGGACCTGACCTAACTCTATACATCTAAAGAAGAGGTAGCTGGAAAAATAGTCTTCACGTCTTTTACCTGAAAATTTTGAGGGAGTAAAACCCGATTTGCTTAACTACGGTCAGATAAGTTCTAATATAAAACTCAAGTATAATATTTTCAAAATAAAAATATATTTGTTTTTTTTTTAGGGAGATAGAAACTAGAACCAAAGTTTAGCCTGAACTCAACTAAGAGAAAAAAAATTAAGAGTGGTACAATTAATCGAAAACTCAAATCTGATTCATCGAAGCTATTAAAGCTAATTATGTAAATTTTGATAAAACAAGGCTTGTACTACTGAAATTGGGGAAATTATGTAGATGACAAAAGAATCTACCACGAACTTGCAACAAGATATTTCTGGAGCTGAAAACTGAGAAGGAACCTGAATCTATGAGGCATTTGACCTGAAGTTGAGAGGAACTTAAATATAAGGCTAGTATTTGAAAAAAAAAACGAAGCTATAAATAAATGAACCTGGCAGCTGAATTATATCTTAATGTAGATATCAAGTCCAGGTCCTCGTGAGAATTTACGGGAAGATGAAGTCTGATCAACTGGGTCTCATATACCACGTGAATTTAAGTATCACACCTTTGTTATAAGAATCTCCTGAATTCTCACTTATACAAATATGTAAAAAAAAAAGTTCATTTAACAGAACACTCAACTTAATAAAATCACGCTTCCACACTTTCTCTTTCCTCTACAATTTGTCAGCTATTTGTTGATTTAGTGTTCATCAACAAACCCCTAACCGATTTACAACCAAATTTTGATCAAACCTGAATGATTGTTAGATTCACAATAAAATCTAAAGGAATTAACCTAACGGATCATCATCTGAACTTTGTGAAGGTACGTAACTTGTTAAGGCATTTTCACCTACATTTTCACAAATTGGTTGCAAGCTATCTCTATATATTGATAAAATTACTAAGGAACCTCTCATCCAAACTCCCATATTCATAGAACCAAATCTGCTGCCAAAACATCATGACGTTGATAAAAGTCTTCAAACCATTTTTTTCTTGAAAAACGCATGTAAAAATAGGAAGTTTCACATACACCATGAAACCATCATCGATGAATGTTTTCACAGACTCTACCATTAATCAATACGAGAAACTCCTAATTGATAAGCTAACACCATACTGAAATCTAACCCCAAAAGGAAGACTTAGCTTCAGTTTCTTACTTCAACACATGTCATGACTATTGCGTGTCTAAAACAAACCATTATACATCTCCATTATAATTAACAAGCTTAATCTTTTAAGTGATTCTCAAAGCCATCACTAGTATGATATAATTTTTAATAAACACCATCACACCTAACATATTCGGACTGAAATAGGCCCATATGACTGTGGTATATGCTTTCGAGATCATACACATTCTTGATATTACAAGCAAGCCATAAAAAAAAGTAACAAAGATTTAAGAACATATATATAAAACTATCTCGTGCATAACTTTGAAGCTTTACTGAACCTACTTCTACTTGAAACCTTATATCCTTTTTTTCAAACTTTTTAACATATTCTTTATGGTGTGTGGCCACTAACACCTTTTCAAGAAGCATATATGTATTCCACCTCCTTCAACTTTATTTTGTTTCCCATACTACATTATGAAAACAAAACGATGAACTTACACTTCTTCAAAAGCTTTGATTTGTAAATCACATAATAAATCCACCTTTGTGTTAACAACGGTTGAAACATTATCTTCAAATATATCTTTATACCTAAACAATAAACTATTGTTCAATAACAAGTTCAATCACACCTGCACGTTCAAGCTTTGACACTAATTGTCAAACAATTGGCATAACGAGCACAACGGAACACATGATGGCACCACGAGCACAGTGGAATACAAAACAATGATTTGAATCAAACATAATAATATAGTCTATGTGGGAGAAATAATAATTAAGACAGAAGATTTAAGCCACAACCACAACACAATATATGATGGCAAACATATCAGTTTTGGCAAATTGTGTCAAAAGGCGATGTCAATAATTTTTGCCCATTAAACCAAGTGGTGTAGCAAAAAATTTACTACAACACTCCTCGAGATACGTGCTTGATTAATGATATGACTTTACTTCTAACACTTACTTGATGATTTTTAGCTTTCCAATCACTTCAATTCTCCAATGGTTGCAGCATAATAAAGGTGGGGGGATGTACCTGGAAGAACACTTAGATGCCTCAATGAATAAGGGTTGTATGCAAGTTTTATGAGGATAAAAGGATTAGCGAATGTGTTCCTTTCCATTTTAAATTCCTTTTCTATTTATAGGTTGTAGAGGATATGTTTCCAATCAACTATCCATCTGGATTCATTTTGACTATGTACCTAAACTAAATAACTCTCCAGGTTCATCCATGTCTTAAGGATAATTAATTAATATTATCAATCAAGATAATATCAGTGTACCTGGACTAGTAGTTGATCGGGCTCATCTCTTTCTTTAGGATAATTTAATTAATATAATCTATCAGGATAATATCAATGTATTTGTACTGGTAGCTGACGAGGTTCATCCCACTCTTTAGGATAATTAGGGTTTGATTATGAATCTGGACTAGTAAATATGTATATTCATTTTTTATCTTTAAGTTTGAATGTGTACCTGGTCTACTTTGTCATCTAGATTCATCTTACCTTAGATACATTGTATCTGGTCACTTTTTGTAAGGAGATTAACAGGCTGGACTACTATTATTTATGTACTTATATTTCAGCACAGGGTCGAATTATCTGTTTGTTTTAACTGGGTTAGTATTCATTGGGATGGAGAGTTGTTAGGGCCCATTTCCCAAGTAGCAAACCATACGGCACAAACACCAAGTTTTCTTATAATTTCGGATTTTACTTATGCTACCTATAAAAAAAATAAAACTAGTATAAATATGATCACTAGGAAATTTGTTTAGTTATTTTCTTGCCCACCTACATGGGCTTGTGGGTACGTGACAAAATTATAAGGAAATTAGATACAATTAGTACCCATTATTTCCCCTAAGCAATTTATATGGTGAAATTTTTCGATATACCATAAAAAACACACTAAGTAATCATGAGTAATGGTATTAATTTTTTGGAGATTATAAATCAAATTTTTTTTTAAAGACCACTAGTATTTAACTCGTGTTATGCACCAGGTACGATGGGAATTGACCCTATTTTGGTGAGGCGAGGCTTCGCCCCGCACCCGTCCGAGAATGGGTGCCAATTAACAACCGTAGTTTTGTTTGTACCTAAAATTTGCTTCTAGGAAAAACAATATACCGTAGAAGTACTTTCTTTAGATTCGAAAATCAAAATCGTATAGGACAAGCCTAAACCACGAAAGTAGTCGTTCCTTCCTTTTCCGATCACAAGGAGAGAAGATGGGTTGATCTTAGGGGAGGAAAGCAGAGAAAGTTAAGGAAATTGGTATGATGAATCGTGTGTAGAAGTGGTGAACTATGGAGAATGACAAAACTTGTGAGAATGATCAGCTTGTTCTATCTTTCTGGATAGACAAAGTAGTTTATTTATAGTAGTTTGGGAACACACGTATTTCCTAGTAGTGGAGGTAGTGAAGAGATGAAGAGATGGAATTGTGGGGATAATGATATAACTGCCCATTATGTTTGGGGAAGTTTCTAGAAACCATTACTCCATTATCCAGTTAATTGCTTCAACCGTCACCATCACTTTGTAACTTTCTCATCATGGGGTGTTGCCACACCCATGTTGTTGTAAACCACCAAACCAATACACATGAAGAATCCTCCCATGTAATATGTTTTGATTTCTCATAGGAGTTAGAGCAGTCATGGACTCAAAGCACGTGAGTTTTCTTGTAACATGATGCTACTAGTAAGTTTTATGCTAACTCAATATGGCAAAGACATGTTTATAACATGTAAGTGGTGCTAGCAACAGTGGTGCATGTGAGTGTTATATGCACGATTAAGCACATGCTAGTATGGTGGCTACGACCTAGTATTCGCGTTAGTAGTGAAGAATATGATGGCACGATGAAACGAGGTTGGCGCGGCAGAGTATGGGTAAGGAGACACACAAAGGTAAGGAAAGGGGAATGCTAGCGCTGGTGCTAGTGTTAACGCCGAAGTTAGCGCTGGATCTAACTTGTTGGTTGTTGGTGTATGGCCTAGTGTTGGGTGCATAGATAGGTCTTGTTAGGGCTGGCAATTGCTAGTGTTGCGTCCGTATACGCTGCTATCGTCGGCACTTGCTAACGCCATGGCCATGGCCTGTTTAGGGCTTCTCAGTTGCATGAGATTTAGTACTGCCATTATGCCTAGTTGTAGTACATACATAATGTATTCAAGGAATTTGGACGTGGAAGTTTGCAACTTGAGATGATGTTCGATGCGACTTTGCATTTAGAAGGTATGCATCTAATTTGCGTTTTCATTCGGAGATGACATAACATTCATTACGAAAGTTCATAATTCTGCATAATCGGTGTATTCCGATTAATTCAAGTAATTTGCATGGGCGCACGTGAAATAACGAGGGTTTAGTCGGGTACATCCTTGAAATTTTGTAGGCGCATACATATAAAAGAGCCATAAAACCAATGTAGCTATGAGATGAATAGGCATTCTCAATTCTCTTGTGGAATGTAAGATAACAGTATGTATTCATAATTCTTATGACGGGTCAGAAATTTATACATATTTATTTCATGCTTCTGCAACTGAGCAAAAGCTATATTACAATTTTCTACCTTGTCAAAAACTCACCATCAATAATGAAAACACCAATTATCTTGGAGATTAAGAAATCCTCTTAAAGAAAATACTTTTGAAAAATTATACAAACTTTTGATATCAGTAAGTAGTTCATGATATTGCCAACTTTTGAAGTCTGCTGCTCAAAGTAGCACTATAACCACCCTTAGCCTTGTTATATTTTAGAATACATATGCAACATCTTTTGGTTAATCAATTTTTACAACTTAAAAGTAAAGAAACAAAATCATAATAACAATCTACCTCAAAACCCAATGACTTTTGATTCGGCCAAATCCTGTTTGTACTTCACCCGTTATCCACTCCTCACCTGCCTTACGTACCATATCTTATACTTGCGTTAAGAATGTAGTGGCCAACTCAACTGCTTCTTCAGGATCCATTGTAGTTAAATGAAAAATCACACTCATTGTATAGTTGTATCAATATTTGACATTAGAGACATAAAAAAAATAATGTTAGTATAAATTAGATTGCGAACTCTAAATAATGCAAAGCATATGACGTGCTTCCCGTCGAAGATAACATAATCAAGGAAACGCAATGATATATCTCTCTTCAGAAATCATATAATCGCGTTAAGAATCAATCGGCCAACTCAACTACTCTTCCAGGATCAACCTCCCTGTAGTTAAATAAAAAATCACATCCACTATATATAGTTGTATTGAGCTGATATTAGAGACACTGAAAAAACACGATATTAAAATAAAATGGTTACCATCTCTAAATAGTGCAAAGCGCATGAAGTGCTCCCGTTAAAGAAAATGTTATCAAGAAAATACGTTGATATATCTTTCTTCATAAATCAAACATGTTTTCCGAGAGAACGGCCGTTAAAACGATCATGCCTATGTAGCTTTCCCGTGAGGATCACCGATATACGTGTCTAAATAACACTAATAAATAGGAAAAAACGGTGTTATTTAGACCTGTCATAACTGTTTTCACGCACGTTATAACCGTTTTTCTAAAATTAAATTTTACGTTTTTTCCTTTTAAATAACATTTAGCGTGAGTTTATATATCGTTTTCCCGTTTTCACGTCCATTATAACTGTTTTTTATAAAAAAATACTTTTACCCATTTTTTATTTTTAAAATTAAAGATTAAAAATTAAAACCTTCAAAATAAGATAATAATATAATAAAATATAAAGAACGTTGTAACAACGCCATTAGACCTATTATAACTGTTTTCACGCATGTTATAATCGTTAGATATGAAAAAAAAGTCATTATTTTTTTCTTTTTCTATTTAACCGTTATAACTCACGTTAAAACGTTAATAACATAAGGAAAACACGTTTTTTTCTCTATATACCGCGTTTTTGGCCCAAAACAGGTTTACGCCCGTCAAAACGCGTTATAACGGTCACGACCTATGTATGGAAATGAATATATGTTCAAATGAATCTTCTCATCCATAGGATGGTGTTAGGACATTGATAAGGCCAAAATTAAAAATATCTATATAATAGTTTACGGACCACTATGTTAGAAAAGTAATGAAAAATAGAAGAAAACAAATTACGGAAAAAATATTCAAGACATCACAAAAACCTCATGGTATCACTTGTGAACGGAACATTGAAAGGTATCATTTATGGGCAATCTATAGTATATTGAGATGAAACGTTAATATAGTTAAATTCACGACATATTTGAAAACTAAGAAATTAAATGAACTTGCCTCCAGGGCTGCTAATGGGGAATACTGATTTGCTTGGGGGTATATCAATCCATGGATTAGAGATATTAGCAATATTCAACCCTTCAGAGATGAAATCCAATGAAACACACTATGTGGTAAGGATTTGAATTTGATTTAGTTTTTGGTCTTTTCCTTCATCACCAGTTGTATCATGTGTTATGAATTCTTGCCTATAAAAAAAAATATGTTACAGCTTCTTTGATGATTTAAATCAAGAATACAAATTACCCATGACTTTAGGCATCTAAATTTTGACAACAGTTATAGTAATAGATAATGAGAATAATAGTACTGTACTAATAATAATAACAACCAGTTGGGTCCCTTCGGTATCGCCAACAATACTTGTTTGTCTTCATCTCTTTAGTCTTCACCTGTATTTTGGGATGGTAGAGAAATTCGAGTTATGTTTTCAATTTTATATAAAACTCATTGGTGAGCATCCTTCTGTCTATTGTTTATCAGGAAGTGTCCTAGATACCAACTTATATAATTAGCAACGCCATTCTGGAAAAAACCCAAAAGGACTATAAGCAAACATATACATTCGTTTGCTAAAACAACATTAAAATTGGCTCTGAGTTTGTGGGCTATGTTTCATTTATAGAAAGCTTTTATCCATGTAATGATTAAAGTTCTGAGTCTAGCGGTGCCGGTTTCTGTTTCACTAATAATATTGGGTTAGGGCAGAAGATTTCAATTGAAATAACGTACACTTGGAATAGTGAAAGTATAATAGACGCTTGATCCGACATATTTAAGGAAGTGAAGAACAAAACATCCAAAACCTTGAGGTCTAGTACCCGCATATTGTCGCGTGCAGAAATTCAGTTTTCGCATCTACGATTGTGCAATCCTAATATATCGAATTCCGAATGATTGCTTGCAGGTACAAATCACATAAAAAGTAAGGTACTGCAGTTACAAATGTTAATCGTAATGGCACTTGATAGTCATCTCAAACATTTTTTTTTTAATAATTTAAATTAGACTGTTTTTACTTCCTGACACTGTTTTATTTTATCTCAGCAGCTCCCTTCCAGGCCAAATTAACTAATCAACATCGTCCATTGAAGTCGACACATGCACTTCTTCTATGGACCTGGAGCATTTTCCTTCCACATATGTCTGGGGTTATGTTCCAGCTGATTCACATGCGATCCTCAAGTTGCACATCTGGAAGATTGGTGGATAATCCAAAACACCCATCATTCCAACAATTTCTAAGTCCTGTAATTTATAAGGAAAAATTAGATGGTAATGTTTATAATGTGTACTTAATACATCAATAATGTGTTAGCATGCGAACCTCCAACATCAAGTCTTCAATGTAGTATGTAGCTCAGGAGTTACGTTTGAATAACACTCTAGTAACTTCAAAAGTGTCGTGCCTCTTCTCAGCCGCATATGCTGGTGACCGTACCTAGAATGAAATCTGACAATGCAGCACCGAGTAAAGATCCTCGAATGCATATGGAACTCCCTCAGTCTGGTCCAAATTATAACTATTGACACAGAACCTCTAAAGACAACGTACGATTTTAACTCAAGTGTCATTAAAAAATTAGGGTGGCATATTAATTATCTATGCAAGACTGACATAAATGACCTCTCTTAATCTCATCAACACAGACGATGTATGGCCTATCAATTGCTCTGCCACTGTTCCTCTCACCACGAACATAGTTTTTCCCGTTTCATCTGATACCATCATTTTCAAATGCATCTTATCCAAGAAAAGTTTTGTTTATATCTTTGTAATTGCCATATTAAAATCATCTCGAATTTGTGAACTTCCAAAAATGTTGCAAGTACCTTCTACATTAAAATCAGAATACCAATATAAAGTAGTTGTAATGTTATATAGCCTATATTAAATTTCATCTTTAGGAAGGGGTCAAATAAGATACCTGTAACCCTTTGTTCAGCACTTAAAAAGTTAGACGCTTTTCCCCCAGATTAAAATCATCTCGAATTTGTGAACTTCCAAAATATTGCAACTACATTCTATATTAAAATCATAATATCAGTATAAAGTAGTTATAATGCTATATAGCCTATGTTAAATTTCATCTTCAGAAAGGGGTCAAATAAGATACATGTGACGTTATGTTCAGCACTTGAAAAGTTAGGCGTTTTTCCCCCAAATATATTATAAACCACACCAGTATCCCAATTATTTGATAACTTTGCATGATCTACCCTGAAAATCTAACTCAGACTTGAAGTAATGATTTCCTCCATAAATTTGTACCTACGTATAGTTGTATATGTGGTTAGAATCGGATTGTGTTTCTCTGATCAAATAGAAAGCAAGAATATATAATTGTATATGCTGATCGTGACTTCTTATAATAAAATATTAACCAGACAGTTAAGGTGATTGTCAGTTCCCAAGTTTAGGTTTTACCAATTTCTACTATCTGTGTACTGTGTAATCTTATAGAACTCACAATCTGAATATGTCTTAATGGGATCAGCATTAGATGCATATGTTTTATACATCAAATTTCGATGACAAAAAGAATTTGAGTTTCTCTACAATTACCTTTTAAACAAAAAAATAGCATCCCAGGCTCAGGCACTCCTCCAAAAGCATAGCTCTCTCCTGATTTAGCAGAAGTGCATTTTCTCTATGGCTCTCTCAAAAATCTCTATTTCATAGTAATACAGGGAAAAATTAAAGTCCATCGTTTAAATCCAGACCGACCAATAGTGTCAAATAGAAGTTCCACGACCGTTAGGACATAGATACGAGTTAAACGACCCGTTTTATCAGTCGCAGATAGAGACGCTGTTTAACCGTCTTTTTTGTGTACGACCGATAATTCAACAACTGTCTTTGGCGGCAAGGGGTTGAGAACGATTGAATCGGTCAGACATATACATTTTAATATTTAAAAAATATGGATTCAGAATTTTCTTGAACAATCTGTCTGGGATGAAAGAATCTGACTGAAACTCAAACAAAACTAAAATGAAACCTACACTCATAAATTCAAAATAACCTTTCCATTGAACATATTCATTATATTCTACATTAAAATCAGAATAACAATATAAAGTAATGATAATGTTATATAGCCTATGTTAAATTTCATCTTTAGGAAGGGGTCAAATAAGATACCTGTGACGCTTTGTTTAGCACTTGAAAAGTTAGGCGCTTTTCCCCCAGATTAAAATCATCTCGAATTTGTGAACTTCCAAAATATTGCAACTACATTCCATATTAAAATCATAATATCAGTATAAATTAGTTATAATGCTATATAGCCTATGTTAAATTTCTTCTTCAGAAAGGGGTCAAATAAGATACATGTGACGTTATGTTCAGCACTTGAAAAGTTAGGCGCTTTTCCCCCAAATATATTATAAAACACACCAGTACCACAATTATTTGATCTATCTATCAACGGAGTTGAGGTTGTCTGTAGTGTTTCCTCTTCATCTTGGTTCTTGCCACTGGAAACCCCAACACCAAGCATTTCAGTTTCAATTTCTTATAACTTTGGACACCATCACAGTCATAGGTTGACAATATATTTGATAACTGGGAAGTACATACATATAAAAATTAAAAGCGAAGTTACCAGAGCGCTACAAAGAAATGAAGTACATATCGTTTTGTTATTTTGCTTTTAAAATTTTCATAAGGAAAGAATCACCAAAAGAAAGTACTTGTGGTTTTCTGACTTTTCCCATATAGACGTTCAAGATGGGTAGGAGAACCTTCAGAACTGAGCCATGTCGGGGATGCAGCTATCATATTTCTTGAGCTTCCTTGTAAATGATTTTCCCACATTGGAAGCCCCTTTTAGAGCATGATCTACCCTAAAAATCTAACTCAGACTTGAAGTAATGATTTCCTCCATAAATTTGTCCCTGCATATAGTTAGGGATGCACAAGAACCGACCCGAACCGAAGAACCGGACCGGAACCGACGGAACCGTATCAAAAAAAAAACCGAACCGAGGGTACAGGTACAAAAAATGGGAACCGAGTACAAGCGGGTACAAGGTACAGGTACAACCTCAGAATCGACCTGTACCGGACCCAAAGAACCGATCTATACCAGTCGTTGATCTTTTAAGATTGTTTTAATCTCAGTCGTTAGTGTATTAAGTTAGGTTAGATGATTTCAGGCTTCACTCTTCAGCCGTCTCTGGTTTACAATGGTTTTGTGACTTTCGTTTTCGTCTGGTGATTTCTTCTTCTATTTCATTTCTTCTTCTCAACGGAATAAAAGTGTAAAACCCATTCACCATTCATCTCTTTTTCTTTCACGTGCAACCCTAATTGCACCATTCATCTATTTTCTTTCCTGTGCATCCCTAATTGCACCATACTCAACTAGTTGGAACTTGAAATTGCTTGTACTGCTGGAGCCTGGTGGTTTGGATGTCAAATAATAATATGGTAAATGTCTTGATTCTCTTGGTAAATGTCTTGATTCTCTTGATGTTGTTATTGTTTAATGTGATTTTATTTGTCAGCAGTCATTCAAGTTATTTGCTATTGTTTCTTGTAATGTTATTAGTTATTACTATAAGTGTTGTGTATTTCATTTATATTATTCACCCTTTTTTCTGAGTGTCGATAGATCTTTATGTGTATGGTTTTGGTTTTCTGAGTGTTGTTGTACTAACTGCTGATATGAAATTCTGAATTCATTTGCAACAAACAAACAAAAATAATGGAATGGAGTATTTAACTAATGATGATGTTAAGTACAGATTAATGTTTAAAGTCTAAATGTTTGCTTTGTGGAAGGTGCAAGGAACTGGGCTTTAGATGCTATAAACAGAGGTCTGGTATAGTTTACATCAGTTGAAACATTTGTGTAGTAACGGATTTTTAAGATACACTCAGTTAAAATCTTGTTGCTTAGCTTTTCATGCGGAGGGATTGTGCCAGAATATATGGTTCTGAAGACATGTAAAAAACCTGCTAGTTAGTTTTTCATATGGAGGGATCTTTTAGCAATTTGGATTATTCTGCATTACCCTCTTTGTTTCTTCTCTCAAACATTCCATTTTCATTTTCCCCTGTGTGTAAGAGTGTTTACTGAGTTCACATTATAAAAGAAAGTTTATTTTACTAATCAACAATTGAGTAATACTATGTTGTGCGATCCCTTTTCTTTACTTCTATTTTCAGGTTAACTCTATATACACTAGTAATCTATCTATTCAGAAGAACAGCCCGTGAAATGGAACAATTATGGCAATTCAGAAGAATAGTCCGTGAAATGGAACCATTATATCAATTTAGGATGTATTTAAGTTATATTACATGATTTCCTGCTTGGATCATTGTCTTCTTTATGACTGCAGTGAAATCACGTTAGGCGTCAGGTCTCAATTCTTTTGTCAATTCTTAAATACTTGTTAGTTTTGCTTAGTAGGCTTAATAGATTTTAACTGATGTGTAGTAACGAGCTTAGTAGTTTTTCTTCTAGGATTTTGCTTCTATCCACCACCAGTGCATCTACTCATCATTCTCAAATTCCTGGATAAAGAAGTTGTTGTTTATTGCAGAAACTAGTAGTTTTTCTTCTATTGTTTTCCTTTTTAAAATAGAAAGAGATATTTTGCAGCTTATTGGTTACTAAAACCTATTGCTCTTGATCTTTTATATGATTATATACCAGATGATAACTCTAACGTTGAGGAAGGTAATGTGATTTATTTAATTTTGTTTTGTTTTCTTTATTAATCATCAATTCAATATTTAACATACTATTCATTTCGTAATGGATGTTGCAGTTTTGCCAGCGCCAGAATCTTTTGATCCTTGAAGTTCATTAGATTCATTTCATTGAAATCTTTATTTTCTTGAATCTCATTATGAAACCCTTAAAACCTTTACATTCTAACTCTATGTTGGTTATTCTTCTTTTTTGTGTTTATTTGATGGAAGTTAATACTGTATAAATTTCGTAATGAGATTGGAATGGTAGCAGCACTTAAACTTTCTATCTTTTTTACTTCAACAATTTACATATAAATTATAGATGTAAAAAAAAAAAAAAAAAAAAAAAAAAAAAAAAAAA